>QAOC01039146.1:15322-43523 GCA_003255005.1 Begonia fuchsioides | reverse complement strand
TTTTTTTTTTTACATTTTTATTGATGAATTATTTTATATTTTCGATCATGCTTGACTTCCCGAAACGTGTTATGCTGGTTTGGAACAGAAAACTCATGAAGTATCCCTAATTTATACCTCTACTTAGGTACGAGAATTGAGTACTACTGTAATATTGTGAGTCAGGTCGTGACAATTCATTTCTCAAATGATAGGATAATTGAATTGGATATCACTAGTGAAATCTTTTGGTCCGACAACATAATTTTGTTTGTTTTGAATTTGAGATTGAATGTCTTTATTATTGAATTATGCTCAAAATATGTTGTCCTAGTTAAGATGAAGAAATTATGAATTTTATAATACAGCAAATAAATGCATGGTCATCATTTATACAATATAATGTAATATAATATAAATATATGAGAATATATATATAATTTTAATCACAATTGACACTAAACCCGGGGTGACGGATTTAGGTCGAGAAAAAGTAAAATAAATAAATTCAATTTCAACCAAAATTGAGTTCCAGGTCCAAACGAGGTCTAAAATAAAACATTTTCAATTGAATAAAACAATTAACGTCAGCGTCGAACACGTCGACACACAGAAACAGACATAACTGTCAGTTTCTCCCCCCGAAAAGCCGAGCCGTCTTCTTCCTCTGAAGCTCTACTTTTGTAGATTCTCTCTCTCTCTCTCTCATTTCAATTTTCTCAAAAGATCTGCTTTTCTCTCTCCGCCATTGATTCTCTGCTCGTAATCGGATCTCTCCACTCTCCAGTACCCAGATCCCCCTTTCCTCAAATCTACAGCCCTTTCTCTCTCTCTGAAGAACATTCATCTGCAATCAGCGACACTCTCCGTCTAACTCCTTGCTGTTCTGGGGCCGGAGGCGTTCGATCGGAGCTGAAATTGGGTTGGTGGGTCCGGTTCAGATCTTCATGGAGAAATACGAGCTTCTTAAAGATATAGGATCTGGGAATTTTGGGGTTGCCAGGCTCATGAGGAACAAAGAGACTAAGGAGCTCGTCGCCATGAAATACATCGAGCGCGGCCGTAAGGTTTTATCTTTTTCCTATTGAATAACTCGTAGTTAAATCTGTAACCTAAAACTAGTTTGGATTACCACTCTCTTCGTTCAAATTGGTAAAGTCATTACCCTGGAATTGATTTAAATGGTTAATTATCTGATAACCTTCGAATCAAACTAGGTTTCAAGCTGTAATTGGCCTGATTTCTTTTCTTTGTTTGGTTGAAGATTGATGAGAATGTAGCCCGAGAGATTATTAACCATAGATCACTCCGACATCCAAACATAATCCGGTTCAAGGAGGTGACTAAATCTCAACTTCTATTTACATGATAAGCTTTGGTTCTCTAATAGCTGCTTTTCGATTGGATATTTGGCAATCATTAGGTGGTTTTGACTCCAACTCATCTCGCGATTGTGATGGAATATGCAGCCGGTGGAGAGCTGTTCGAGCGAATTTGTGCAGCCGGGCGGTTCAGCGAAGACGAGGTTTGCTCTCCACTGATGTCTCGAATAACGTTAAATTGTTCGACATTGATGCCAATCATATCTGTTTTTTTTTTTGCGTCACGGTTGTTAATGTTTTAGATCTAGATTGTATATGATGTTGGTTTGTTCAAGGTTTCAAGATTAGTTATGACTTTTGCCTATGTTATTTTGTGTAAAGTCAAAGGGAAAAGTGATCGATCAACTCATATTAAGCCTAGACAATAGGCCTTTCTTTGAGATGGACTTAAAATCTGATTTAATTGTTCTTTCTTCGTCTGAATATCCTTAAATCGATCGATATTTCAGGCGAGATACTTTTTTCTGCAGCTTATCTCTGGAGTTAACTACTGTCATTCTCTGGTAAAGTTAATTCGAATTATACGATTATGTTATCTTTGTTTCAATGTCACGAGTTATACGCTCTTTCCTTTCTCTTGCTTTACTCTGCAGCAAATATGCCATCGAGATTTGAAGCTGGAAAACACTTTGCTCGACGGGAGTCCTGCTCCACGTCTGAAAATTTGTGATTTTGGATATTCAAAGGTTGTCTTTTAAATAAATCTAAATGTACGATATTGGTGTATAACTTGACACGTTTTACCTTCATAGTCATCCCTGCTTCACTCGAGACCCAAATCGACTGTTGGAACTCCTGCTTATATTGCACCCGAGGTTCTTTCGAGAAGAGAATACGACGGCAAGGTAATTCATTACTTATTAATTTTAACCAAAAACAAGAGGTTCAAGACATTTATTATCAATTGAGCCATTAAGAGAGGCTATTTTAAAGATCTGCGTCACGTGTTTTATACATTTCATTAGTTGTTTTCGTAAATTACATAGGTTATGTTTTATGTTTCGACAGTTGGCAGATGTTTGGTCGTGCGGCGTTACGCTGTATGTCATGCTAGTGGGAGCATACCCTTTTGAAGATCAACAAGACCCGAAGAATTTTAGAAAAACGATCAATGTTTTTTCACATTTCTCTTGCCTTCCTCTGATAATTTTACCAACCAATTCTTTTACACTTCGTTGTTCTTCTGCAGCGAATACTTGCTGTTCAGTACAAGATCCCAGACTACGTTCACATCTCTCAAGATTGCAGACATCTCATTTCTCGTATATTCGTCACGAATCCAATGAGGGTAAAATCTTGTCTTGCATTGCGGCCAATCATATCACTGTTTGCTTCAATTTCGTTAATGTTTTAGATCTTCATTATATATATATTGTGTAAGATGTTGGTTTGTTCAAGGTTTCAAGATTAGTTATGACTTTTGGCTATGATATTTTGAGTAACAATCAAAGGAAAAGTGATTAGATTATTGGCGTTTCTCGAGATGGACTAGAAATCTATGGGAGTGTTTAATTGTTGCAGCTGTAATTGTGTTTTGGTTTCAGAGGATCAACATTAGAGAGATCAAGAGCCATCCATGGTTTCTGAAGAACTTACCAAGAGAACTAACAGAAGCAGCCCAAGCAATGTACCACAAGAAGGAAAACCCGAGCTTTTCACTGCAAAGCGTGGAAGACATAATGAAGATCGTGGAAGAGGCAAAAACTCCTCCCCCGACTCCGCGATCGATTGGTGGGTTTGGATGGGGAGGAGACAAAGAAAGCGAAACAAAGGACGAGGTAGACGAAGAACAAGAGGAAGAAGATGAGAACAACAAAGACGACGATGAAGAAGAGTACGAAAAACGAGTGAAAGAAGCACAAGCCAGCGGGGAATTCCACGTAAGTTGAAAGATATACGATGTGATTGTTGTCTTGTCGATATAAAGTCGATTGCTTAGTGTAAATCGGTGTGGCGCGTCGTCGAGGATTAGATTTTTGTAATTATATTGTTTTAGAAATTGTGGTGAAATCCAAAGTTGTTGGCTTTTGGGTTGCTTGAAAAATCAATTTACTCTTTACTCAAATCATATATTGAACAGTTGTGCTAGAATCCAACTATGCAAATTTGTGATCCCTTTCTTAACATTAATCTAGATATATTTTTTATCATATTTTTTTATTATACATAATTTTTTATTATACATACTGACATATCAAATATTAATTAATAAAATTATAATTAAATAAATATTTATTTTNCAATGACCATAAAACATTGATCTGCACAAGGGCATAACAAAGTCTTAGCGACAAGAGCCAGTTGTCTTTCACTTTACCCTCGCCATAATCAAAT
This sequence comes from Begonia fuchsioides, assembly GCA_003255005.1. Lineage (NCBI taxonomy): Eukaryota > Viridiplantae > Streptophyta > Magnoliopsida > Cucurbitales > Begoniaceae > Begonia > Begonia fuchsioides. Next base: position 39,828 of record QAOC01039146.1, on the reverse strand, counting down.
TCTTATCATTCATCATAGAAATGCAATGTACTTCAATTTCATTCAGTTCAAGGCAGTCTTTGACTCTTTGCCGTGGGAAAAAAGACCAAACTGGCCATCATTTCAATAGTGAACTCCATAACCATAATGTCTTCGGAAAAACACATTATATGCCAAGATGAATAATTTTCAACTAAAACAAGCTTAACTGTGAATTTACGATATTCGAAACTAGAATTTAGATAGAAGAGCAAACAAAAAGTAATGTGAAATTTTTAAGGAAAGGATAGAGGGACCTCGATAATCAACACCAGAATTCAGTTTAACAACAACTGGCCGACCACGAATTGATTTGAGAAAGTCTGCCGGGGTTTTGGTTGTTGCAGACCCTTTCTCCCCCCCTGTGCTCATTGCTGCCTTAACTTGATGAAGCTGCACTTAAGAACAATAATTTTGCAACTTCAATGTACTATTAGCAGAGATAACTTACACAGCCATAAGCAAACAAATGATAATTAATTTCTATCGAATGAAGAAGAGGACCAATTATCAATTAGGGCTATTAGCGTTGTTAAGTTAATAGCCCTAATGGCCAACATGCCTAATGAGCATTGTTTCGGTGAAGAACAGAAATTAAAGTCCTTTCAACCTAGTAAAAAAATGTGTATCGTTTTGATTACAGAGCACATAAATCATATTGACATAAGTGTGACTTTTATCAACTAAACATAATTGATTATGTAATAATCATGCATTTTCACGAATAAATACATCATTGATCAACAGAAGAACATAAACTAAAGTACGTTCAACCTAGTAAAAAAATGTGTATTTCTGAGTATCTAATCAAAGAATCAAGCTGAAAGAAACTTATTCTAAAGTAACGATTTGCACAATAAAGCGATGATAAAGAGTCTCTTTTTACGCATTAAATAATAAACAAAAACCAATTTATGGTCAAGAACACTATCAAATTTTAAAAAAAAAGTGAATAAATCGCAACTGAAGAGCAGAAGATAAATGTTAATCCAAAAGGCAAGATTAGATGCTTTCCCGCTGAGAAATTGAGTAACAACGGAATGCTTGAGAAACAGAGAATTTTGAGTAACATACCAATTCAATATTCTTGGTAGATCGTGTTAGCGAACGAATTTGAGAGAGCGCGCGGGAAGACTGAACCCCGAGAGACTAAAGAAAGCCCTAAACTTGTCCACCGGGTAGATGGGTCGGGTACATGAAAAGTAATAAAGCGACGTCGTATGATGTCAATCCACATCCACATTGAGGAACATCCCTTGGTATTTCTTCTCGCTTAGATACTTTATTAGCCTAAACTTTAAATTCTTTTGGTCACTACATTCAAATTGAAATGTAAGAATATGAAAATGAGGGAAAAAAATAAAATAAATTATGAAGAACAATTAATTTAACAAATCAAATTTCAATTCCAACTAGAAAAATTGACTAAGACTAGCAGCCTGAATGACATTGTTCAGATAAGTATTAGTCAGTTCTACCTACTTTAGAAAATTATGATTTATAGTCTGATTCTGTCTTTCAAAGATAAAAAAAACCCAATTTAGATTTGGACTTTAGGTAAAAAATTAAAAATTAGAGAAAAATCCCAAAAACTAAATAAATTTTGACTGAACATAAAAACTGTCTCTAAACTCGTCTTAATTACTCAAAACTCGACTCAAATATAATGAAAAATATATTTTATTAAATTTTTTAAATATGAAACGAAACCAAGACTACACTGAAACTAGGGGTGATCAAAACTGGATCGTGATCATCCGGCAAGAAACATCGATTTTGAATCCATTACTGGTCATCATTTAAAAAAAAATGTGAAACAAGAAACCGAACCGTGTATAAAAAATAACTCAAAATTAGATAAATTTAACCTAAAATAAAATAAAATTCGATAAAAACTCAAAACTCAATTTTATATATATTTAAATATATATTTAATTTTTTTAATATGAAACAAGACTAGGAACTATACCACATTTCACAATTTTGGTTTTAAAATATTGACCTCCGATTCTAAGGTAGATGGTCAATTCCCACACTTGTATATCTATTTCAACTCTTCATTTTACTCTTCATTTTACTCCATTTTCAGTTTAATTATCAATTAATAAACCAATAAATATTAAATAAGTTGCGGTTAAGGGCCTCAGGTCCAGTTCGAAGGCTCTGTTGACTTCGATGACATACGTGGCCCAATCAGATTAAGATATAGTAGGCCGAAAATAATTACGATGTACTGCGCAACCTCTGAACCAATCTCCTCTCGTCGCTCCATAACCGAGGAGATGCACGAACAGAAGCTGGAGTTAGAACAGGCGAAGACTAATTGACGAAGGGGAATCCAGTTTCAGTGTCGCTGGATCAGATTCATATCATTGGCTTCTTCAAGCTCTGGCTATGGTTTCCTTTACCAGATCTATTTCTCTCTTTACCTGCTTTGCGTTCTTAATCCTTTACCTGCATACACCAGCGTTTGCCTCTGAATCAGATCACAGGGTGCGGCTTTCGATCTTCTCGATCTTTATCTGACTTGCCCTTTGTTGAAACTTTCCTCAATTCTGTTGTATTTCATGTAATTGTCGTTAAAACGATTAGATCTGTTCTAATCTTAGACTTTAGGATATTGGTAGCAGTTTACTACTTTAAGATAGTTTTGGATGTTTTCTTCTTTAAATTAATGATTTTAAGCGTTTCTATGCGCAATCTTAGCTCATATTAGTAGATGAGGAAAGGTGGCAACAATATTTGTCTTTGTTTTTTTTTTCTATTGAAGTTTTGTTTCTCTCCGCAGTATAAAGCAGAAGATCCTGTGGTTCTTTGGGTTAATAAAGTTGGCCCTTACAATAATCCACAAGAGACGTATAACTATTACATTCTTCCGTTTTGTCGTCAATCTGAACATGGTGGTCACAAATGGGGTGGTCTTGGTGAGGTCCTTGGAGGAAATGAGCTTATTGATAGCCAGATTGAGATAAAGTTCCAAAGTATGTGCAACTCCAAATACATTGTAGTTAGTTGACGACAGAAAGTTCCTTGATTGAATTTTTTTTCCTGTTGCAGGAAATGTGGACAGGACTACTATATGCCAAATTAAACTTGACGAGCCTACAGTTCAACAGTTCAAGGATGCAATCGACAGCAATTATTGGTTTGAGTTTTTCATGGGTATGAATAAGAACGTTCTTTTCCATCAGCTGGACTTTGTATGGTGCCTGTACAAATGTTTTTTTTTAAATATTGGTGCTTGTATAACTTGGCCAGCGTAAACTTGTTCTTTTTCACTTAAGGCACATATTTATTTTGTTTTATATGTCTGTCTTCATCATTTAATTTATAACCTTAATTTTTTTTCTTTTTATATCTTTTCTAATTAATGTTTTTTGGGATGGTACGAGAAAGTTCAGATGATCTGCCGTTGTGGGGTATGCATTCTTTCCACTCTTTCGCAATTTTTCAGTTCTTAATGAGTTGACCTGCTAACTGGATGTGTTTCCTGGGCATTTCGTACAGGCTTTATTGGCGACCCACATCCAGACAAAGGTAGTGATGATGGCAAGCAGGTTCTGTTTACACACAAGAATATTACTATTACTTACAATAAAGACCAGGTAACTATATCTTTCTACTCCCATATGAGTTTTTGGTTCGATACCATTCACTGGGTGTATGATGGCATACGTTTTCGTATAGATTATTCATGTGCATCTCACTCCAGAGAACCCAAAGCCATTGGAAGTTGGAAAGACATTAGATATGACATATGCTGTCAAATGGGTGCCTATCAATGTTACTTTTGCACGTAGATTTGACGTTTATNTTTTAATTTCTAATGTTTTGATATTGTTAGGACAATGTAAAAAATTCCAAATTTATTCCCTTATTAATATTAAATAAGGCTATCGAAGGCTCTGACATTTCCACCAAGAATAAAATGTGTAATCAGCTTTTATCCTCTCAATTTTCTCAAATGATTCTTTCAATAGAAATGACCTTGAACTTTTTCTTGCATGCATGTTCTATCTTTCTTACTCTGAATGTATGTCAAGTGATGAGTTTACTTTAGGGCATTCACGTGTAACTTTTTTATTGCAGGCAAAGGTTGGATAAAGTCAATGATTCTCACTGCATCTCTATTTCCCTTCATGTGCTTTGCAATCGGCTTCGTTTTGAATACCATTGCTATATTTTATGGATCTCTAGCTGCTATACCATTTGGGACAATGGTTGTTGTCTTTGTTATTTGGGCCTTCATTTCTTTCCCGTTGGCACTTCTGGGGACTGTTGTTGGACGAAACTGGAGCGGTGCTTCAAATAATCCGTGTCGTGTGAAGACCATTCCGCGTCCGATTCCCGAGAAAAAATGGTACCTCACGCCATCTGTAATTTCACTCATGGGAGGTTTGCTACCTTTTGGAAGCATTTTCATCGAGATGTATTTTGTCTTCACCTCATTTTGGAATTATAAGGTGATTATTCTCTTTTTTTCCGCAAGATTAAGAAGATTAGTAAAGAAAATAAGACCAGTGGCAGTTGCAAATCAAATACTTAGTAAACTCTTTAGCCTTGGAAATCACGCCATTAAGGTTACACAAGTTTTTCTTAATGAGAATCACAACAGTTATTTAACAATTTTAACAAAGGATATTGCACGACCATTTCGTTAAAAAAAATAAGTGAATGACCATCATGTGATTGAAACATATCAATTGACGTGGAACATGGATACTAACGTAGTTGAAAATCATACTTTTACTATTGGAAAATAGTATTCTAAAATCAAATGGCTTTGTTAAGAAAATCTGTCCGTTGTAATTATTATCTGCCATACATAAATATGATGTCATTTTATTTAGAGTAAATTTAAGTTTATCTTCTTAAAATATAATTAAACAAGTCAATCAATGATCGGTACAATTGAAAGGTAATTAATATTGTAAATTATAAAAAAAATAATTAATACATTTATCATACTAATTACGACTTGAGACATCAACATACGTCAAATTAGATATATATTTGAACTTTGTATGACATTTTTAGTTGTTTTGGAATATCTGGGATTGGTTGGGGACTTTATTGGTTTATTTCCGTGACTTTATGCAATGTTTAGTTTCAGTTTTGCTGTGTAGCTTATTTATGGATACGTTTGAGATCTTCTAATTGTGCTCTGAATAGTTTCAATTGCTCAGTTGTCGCATTGTTCCCCATAAATCTGTTATTATATTTTTTTTTTAATTGGTGTCAACAGGTGTATTATGTCTATGGGTTCATGCTACTGGTTTTTGTAATTCTCGTTATTGTCACTGTTTGTGTGACTATTGTGGGAACTTATTTCCTGCTAAATGCTGAGAATTATCACTGGCAGTGGACCTCTTTCTTCTCTGCAGCCTCGACAGCTGTCTACGTCTACTTATACTCAATTTATTACTACTATTGGAAGACTAAAATGTCAGGCTTCTTCCAGACCAGCTTCTACTTTGGATATACTTCGATGTTCTGTCTCGGTTTAGGCATGCTCTGCGGTGAGTACTCACAAGTGTTTTTATTTGATTATTTAAGATCATAGACTTGCTCTATTTTCAAGATTTGTCAAAAAGTTTTCTTTCTTCTTGAACCCATTTCATGAAATGTCTCTCCTAATATGGCTTGCCGAGTTTTTATTGTAAAAAAAATAATGTTAGGTTTATTTTTTTAAGTATATTTTTTCATTTTACACGTTCACGTGTCGAGCTGTGATTGGTCTAGTTAAAATACATTTAATGTATTATATCAAAATAATTATTTATTATATAAATCACAGCTCAACTCATCTGCCTGTGCAATAAGAAAGTACGTTAACTTACTAAGAAGGTGTACGTGTACCTAGTACTTCCTTTTAAAAGAACTTGTATTTCAAATTTTTTTATACAGTTTTTGAAGATTATATGATATTTTCTTTTTCCAATTTAGTCAACGACATGAAGGCTTGTTAGGTTCTTTTATTCATTAAACTGGCACCTCCTCCGGATTTACTTTCTGATCGCTGGTTCATCTCGATCTTTCTTGGGCCAAAGATTGTCTATTACTCGTCTTACTAAATTTTAATGCAAAAAACATGTGAGATAAGTACACAATTAATGTTTTGAAACGGTTCATATCATTTAAATTTGAATGTGCAGGAGCTGTGGGTCATCTGGGTTCGAATCTGTTTGTGAGGAGGATCTACAGAAACATCAAATGCGATTGACGATCGTACGAGAAACTGACAGATGAATAAGTTTCGATTGAAGATTTTGAGAGGCAGAACGTAGATCGATGAAATCACAGGTTATGGAACCGGATAAACCAGTAGTCTTCTTTCCATGCATTAGTTCATCCTCTCTTGATGATCATAATTTGGATAGCCAGCATTGTTCTTATAATATTTAGACATTAGCCCATTGTTTGAGACTTCTTCTTCAATCCTTCGATTGCCCTTTTTTTATTCATTTTTTTATATACAGAGCTTCAGGAAAACTTGCCTCGGAATCACAGTCGAGGTTGTAATCTGAAATCCTTCTTTCTAATGAAATCATGCTTTTGTTGAAGAACGGATGGGAGTGATAGGAATTGGTGCGGGTCAGCCTTGAACTGATTAGGAACCGATTCAATTGGTTTTTGTTTTAGAATCGAAACCCAAAATAACTCACAACCCGCAATTGATTTTTTAATGTGTCGGTCTTTTTTGGTTTGGATCATTAAAAAACAAAGATAATTTCTCTAAAAAAGAATATCAATAAAAAAATTTATAAACTTGCAATTTGACATCTAACTATTTACAAAAGAAATGACCAAATTAACTAATGCATAGCTAACTAAATAATTATCTAATAATATCAAATTATTTGATCCAACTTAATCTTTTGTTAAGAAAAAAAACCATAAAATCTAATCAATTAATCCATTCAAAATGTATATTCACTTACAATCTAAATTATAACACGTAACTCGATCTAATTTTTTTAATATATAAAATGAATTAACCCAATCCGAAAGCTTGGATTTTGGTAGGTCGGTTCGGTTTGCCCATTTCTAGTAAGAGTGAGAATGAGATTTTCAAATTTAACGATCATTTTGAGAGGATTATTTGATCAAGCAGATGAATAATAAGACTAAACCTTGTTTTCTATGACTAAATCTCTAACTTCTCCTATTTCTTCATGATTCTATTTCCACTAATGTTAAAATCATTGCATCAAATAACTTTTTACTTTGCATGTTAAAGTTAGGGGCGAATAAAATTGACTTGAACAGATAGATCGAACTAGAATTGAATGTTTAATTTCAGAATGTTTGAATTTGGTTCTAGTCTTAAAAGTTTTTAAATCAAAATATATTGATTCAGTTCGGTTTTTTTTTGAAAAATTGGGTTCAATTAAACCTTTGAATTTGTTTCTAGTTTTAATTTGACATTAGATGACCGCATAGCGCAGTGGATTAGCGCGTCTGACTTCGGATCAGAAGGTCGTGGGTTCGACTCCCACTGTGGTCGCCTTTCTTTTAAGGCTATTTGTGCTGCTCGAGCATGGGAGATCCTGAGGTTCTTCTCTATCATTTTGCATTTTAGGGTTCATCTCGCTTTCTTCTTATCCTTTCTTCACATCTTCAAGCTCCCCATCTCAGCGAACCTAATTCCGTTTGTCTTTTTCTTCTAGTTTTTGCTGAACCATTGGAGTACGGAACTGTTGTCTTGCAATAGTCTGATCTTCCTAGAATTTGATGTTTTAATTTTAGTGTTTCCTGACACTAGGCCTGTTCTCTCGATGGCCTGGAAATGAAGCGAAGTCGCTCTCGTGGTTATATGAATTTCAAAGGCAAATCTGTGCTGGTAGGCTATTTGATTCTACTTTTCCCCTTTTGATTCTGGCTTATTCTGGGATGGCGGCTTTGCCCTACCTCGATGAGATTGATCCTTCAACGACTGACGTTCTTCTGAAACAAAATCAGAAACCAAAAAACGGCCGCAAAGAAAATCCTTCGTTGCCGGCGAAGAATCTCCTAAAGCCGATACGAAAAAATTGAAGTATGGCATTCTAGTGTTCATCTACTTGCATAAATTGAAAATAAGGAATTAAAAATTAGAGGCAGACAAAATCTCAAAGTAACCGAACAAAAAATAATGCAATATCGGATAAAATTTAATTTAAAATTAAATAAAATCTAATATAAATCTATTTAAATTTAATATAATTACTCAAAATTCGATTTATATATAATAAAAAATATCTTATTTTTTCAATTATGAAATTTAATTGAGAGTATTTTACGATTTTAATCCCGATTCACCCTAAACCCAACTTGGCCGGATTGTGCCCTCTCCTTTTGAAAATTGAGTCAAAATCAATTAAACGATTAAAATATTCACAGGACATATAATATTAATAACAAACAAATGAACAGTAGGATTTGCATTTAAAATTATGACAAGATTTAAATTTAGAATAATCTTTTAGGAGTAAATTGAAATTTAAATAAATGATTAATTGAGTAATTAATTAATTGATAAGCATTGATTTCTTCGTGTACATATTTTATAATCCAACCACACCTACTAAATTCCACCCCAGCTCCATTCTCGAACAGCAGAGGAGAGCTGGACAGCGTCGAAGAGGGGAAACGAACCCTAGAAGAATCTTTGTTATCCACCTCTTTTCTTCGCCTTCATTTGATCCCTCATTTGCATTTGCTTTTAAGATCTTGAATCTTCAATCTTCCCTGAAGGTATGTGTTTTTTTCCTTTTTCTTTTGATTTCCTTTGCTGTGCAAGTATTCGATCTTGTTTTGTTTTCATCGTCATTGTGCTCAACCAGCTCCAATTGGGGCTTTGCAGCATTTGTCTTTCTCTGACATCAATATTAGTCTCTCATCTTGTTTCTGAGTTAGCTTTTGATTTGTTTGCTATTATTCATGCCTCGTACGTTCTGTCATTAGAAACTCGAGATGAACTTTGGTATGCTTGACAGATTGGGTGCTGGATATTGAATAGGGAGGGACTATACCAACTGTTTTTTACCTCTCATTTGAAATTAAAATAAAAATGGTCATTGTTTTTCGAATTGGTAGTTTTTTCCTATACCTCGATGGCATAAATTAGTGACCAATGTTTAAGTTTTAGATGATGCGTTGCTTTGCTAGATGAAATATCATCTGGTGTGCTGTATACCGAGCATCCTTCAAAATATTCTTGTGAATTCCTCTGTCCATATTCATATACCACTAACTACTAGAATCATAAATGGTGCCAGTGTTTGTTGCTGATGGACTGTGATACTTTGTTGATTTTCTCTTTCTGAACTCATATCAAGATATTGTCTTATATGTTACTCTAATTTCCCCCCACTTTATTTTGACCATTTAACAGGAATTTTGTTCAGGTCATGGAAAATTCTAAGGGATCCTCAAATATGCGCAATTTGATGTTCCCTGGAAAGCATGCTCTACTTCCACCAAAAAGTCCTTTCCCAATTGTTGCCCCATCATATGGGGATTATATTCCCAATACTTCTGTTGGTTCAAAACCTGTTCAGAAGCCAAGAGAGGGAAACATACAACACCAGCGAACTTCCTCTGAGAGCCATCTAATTGAAGAACAACCTTCCTGGCTTGATGATCTCCTTAAAGATCCAGAGACACCTGTGCGTAGAGGAGGTCATCGGCGTTCATCTAGTGATTCCTTTGCATATATAGATGCTAATAATGTATCTAGTATAGATTATCAGGACGACTTCAAATACAAAAATTTGGTTTCTGCACCTTCTTGGACCTCTCAGAGCTTTGATCATCGCGTAGATGCACTGCACAGTACATTTTACACAGAAGCAAACTTTGGAAGACAGAGGAATACGGCATGGAAATCATCTCTGACTAACCCCAGCACCCTTTCGTCTGTGAGGAGTAATATTGGTCTTCGTATCTCTGGGTCATTGAGCACACCACATGAAGGAGATATAGTTTCATCTATGACGAGTGAAAAACAGGATCAAGAACCTGCTTCCCATGATTCAATAGCATCTGAAAGAATGGATGGTTCTCTTGCAAAATCCTCTCCGTCTGACACAGATAATAAACGAGCAAAACAGTGAGTGATTAATTTTTTTCTGTTATATTCTGGAAAAGTTTATTATGTGATGTTAATTTGGTTGAACTTTTTGGCACCCTGCTAGTAAATTTTGCTCAGCTGCTATTTTCCAAATTTTGCTCGAGTCTACTTGTAACATAGAAGGCAGTTTTATTAAGTTTTATAAAGACTTAATATGAGTGAAAATTTAAAATGATTTTGATGATTCTCATTTCTCTGTGGCCAAATCGGTTGATATTATGCGGCACTCACCTATGATTTGTAATAATATAGGCAATTTGCTCAACGGTCACGTGTTCGAAAACTGCAGTACATTGCAGAACTTGAAAGGAACGTACAGGCTCTGCAGGCAAGTATTTAAGAAGCTATCTTATAGCATACCTTTTTGAATCTAGGTTAAGAAAAGTTATCATTGGAATTGTTGTGTTAATATACAGCTAGAAGGGTCTGATGTTTCTGCTGAGCTTGAATTCCTCAACCAACAAAACCTTATTCTCGGCATGGAGAACAAAGCATTAAAACAGCGGGTGGAAACCCTGGCTCAGGAGCAGATTATCAAGCAATGTAATCGTGTGAAGCATTTTTTTCAATCTTTCTTTTTTCAAAACTCATCTGTTTGAAACTTGGATCAGCTTTACTTGCCTTGTTTTTGTTGCAAAAAGTCCAATTGTTGAGATAATAAATACTGTTAGTCTAGGTTGGTATTAAGATTAATGAAAGAAGGGGGGAGAATTGATATCTATGATTCATTTTGGACATTAAGACAGAATAGTAGCTTAATATTTAGATTTGGCGTTAAAGTTTTATTTGTTTCGTGCTTGCATCATCCATTTTTCCGTATTGCTTTGCTTGATTAAATATATGAATATGAGCTCTTATTCAGTGGAGCAGGAAGTGTTGGAGAGGGAGATAGGGAGGCTTCGAGGATTGTATCAACAACACCAGCAGCCACAGCCACAACCCCCATCTGGTAGCCATAGACGCACTAAAAGCAGGGATCTTGACACCCAACTTTCTAATCTGTCCTTGAAGCCCAAGGATGCCAGTTCGGGCCGTGATTCTATCTCCGGTCCACTTCGCATATAGATTTTTTGTTCGACGAGAGCTGTGTGGTGGGCCGCACCTATCCTCAGTGGATGTAGCTTCTTGTTTTCTCCGGCAGGATAAGGTGATCTCGTTTCGTAAATCATTGCACGATACCTGCTCTGTAGATTTTGGCACTTTTTGTTGTTTCATGCCGGTTTTACGCTGATAAACATATCATGTGAGCCTGGTAGTCGTTTTCGAATGATCGGTTTGTTTGGCAAGATGGCGTTCCGGAGGTGGCTTCCCGAAATGGGTTTAGTTGTACCAGTGGATTATGATTATGAAGCTTTATGATCCTTGTTCTTCTCTTTTTCTTTTTTGGGCTCTAGTTTATGAGAATTCATGCCCTGAACATAGCTGTTTTATATGGGAAATAATACATTGATTGATGTCCCTGTATGATCTAAGCACACTAATTTAGTAGAATCTCACTGTTTAATTTGATGCTAAAATATGTTCTGTAATAATGCATTGATTGATTTAGCTGTATGGTTCTAGAAAGACTTGTCACGGCCCCCATGTCGTGACCACATCTGATCAATGTTTGAGTTGGTCCGGTCGATCGTGGTGCCGTTCGTCTATGGGAAGGTTCATCTATGAGGAATTAGTTTAACCTCATATATATTTAACAAGGCGATTTGTTTTGAAGCGAGTGACTCAATCTTTCAACATTTCTAAGGGTCTTGACTTTGTAAAACAAGGTGCGAAAGGGTTAGATTAGTGTAACACCCAAGTTTGCTACCCAACCCGAGAGATCGTTCGTTGATTGTTATGCTGAAGCAGATTCTCTGCCCTACCACTCTCGCAATCGGCAAAATTGTTTCGTGCGTGCGCGTAAACATCTATTAATCACTTATTTGGGTGACGATTTGACTCTGAATGTGGAGCTGATGAGTCTATCGGTATAATATTGTTCAGTTTTTTTGCTGGAACCTGTGCAATTTTATTTGTAAATTGTAATCAAAAGACGTCGTGTTGGTTGGGGATATAAAATTGGACACCCTCGTGCTATTGGTGTCTGAAAGTCGAGCCAAAGATATGCTCCAATTGGTTTGCTATACCATCATCAATAAAAACAATGCACAAATATAAAATTATTTTGTGGTNTACCAGCCATTCGAGGAGCTTGCTACCTCCCACGAGCACAGTGAACAACGCTGGTAATGCCATGGACGAAGCTAGTGAGCCTGGAGGAAAACGCGTAAACAGCACAGACAGCCTGCGCCGCAGCCCATTCCTGATTGGGGCCCCAAATTTATATTTGACCAAGTAGACTATTTTGTATTTTAAGAGTATTTCTAAAACTATTAAAATATTAAAATTTGGAAAAATATCGTAAAATCGAAATTAATGGTCTAGGCGGATTTGAACATTTCCGCGTAGCTTGGTTGGCATGCTACAAGGCTTTCTTAGGTTTGTGGCTACCAGATGCAGGACTCTAGTGAAGTGCTAATAAAGTGCCACGTATATATGTCTGCACAAACATAACTGAGTTGACTTATAAATAGTAAATTTAGTATAAAGAACTTAGGTTCGACGCATGCGCTGTCTTAATGTGAGAGTTATTACCCTTAATATTGTGGTAGCTCTTTGAGACATCAGATAAATGTTTTTTATCTCTTTGCCGCTGAGTCACTGTGATTAACCTTCTCACAAATTGTCGAGTTAGGGTATGAAGGTTCTGAGAGCGAGAGATTTTATTTTATTTTGTATAAAAAAAATACCGTAATTAACCCTGTCATGTCGGGCCGAAATGTAGAGGATAAGGGAGGATGAATTTTGACTTTTATATCAAGATAATAGAACCCTCGTCTGACTAATCCTCCCGTCGTCATTGATCGTCGGTGGACCCACGCTGGCCTTCTAGATGGTCAGCAGTTTATATTATATTTAGGCTACTTTTCGAAGTCCAGAAAAAAGCTTGGACCCCAATCAATTACTCATCGTTCGTCGCCAGCTTTGACTTCTTTTTCTAGAAACACATTTCCAGCGTTCATTTTGCATCAATTGAGTTAGGTAAAGATGCAGACTTTACCCGTTTCCTCGCCTAAACATGCCCATTTTTCTGTTCTTTGAAAGCTCCACTCCATTTTGGCAAAAGGGCATCAATGGCGGTTAAATCATGAAAGAGAAACGCAGACAAAGAACCTGAAACTGAGAGTTTTACTGTTTACTGGGTCAGATTTGTTCATCCCTTGGAAGAAGTTTATTCAGAGGAACCATTCTTTTTCTCCTTTATTTACTTTTTCATGGCAGTCGAGCTCTGAAGCAGTCATTGATAATGGCCGACTTTTACCTTCTGGTTAAAACACAAAAACACTCTTTTCTTGTCGGTTTTTTACTGCTTTACTGCTCCTCTCTTTCTCTCTCCTCTGTCATTTTCTCTCTCTTCTTCTCCCACGTGACATTAGTGAAATCTTGTAAAAAACAAGAAGACGTGATGGGGTTGAAGAGTTGCACTTGCATGTATTTAAGAGTTTGAACGAGAAAACAGGATTTCGGATCAAGTAGTTTGGTTGACTAGATGGAACCTTCGATACCTTTGACCAATCCAAGCTCGATATGTTTTTTCGGCCTGTCCTTCTTCGTCGCCATTATTAATGCTCGAGCTCTGCTGCATCCATAGCTCAACCCCCTCATCTCCTTCTCTCAAATCTCAGAATTCCATAAAAGATGCTGCAAGTTTGAACTCGTTAATAAGGTACCCTTCTAACTCAGTGCTTTAATCTTTTCAGTTGTGGTGTTTTAATATCGATTAGCCATCGCCGTTTTTCAATTTTGGATTTGTTTTTGTTTCTAAGTCTGCTGTAAATGTTTCTCGTCAGTCAAAACAGAATGTTCAAATAACATACAAGAGAAGATTATGAGATTTTAAAATAGTTTTCCGTAAACTAGATCAAACATCATCCTATCGATATGATATTACCCAGGAACAGAGAAGAACATTGAGTTTATCAGAAATCAAGCCTTGTTAAGAAAAACTTATCGCCATGGACGACACGGGGAGGGATCGAGAATCCGCGAGTATCGTCAAAACTTCGATAAAAAGCCACGAAACCGACGGGGAAGAACAGGGTAAGGCCGACAAGACATTGAAAACAGTCCCATTCTTTAAGCTATTCTCCTTCGCGGATTCCACCGACGTGCTGCTAATGGTGATCGGTACGATCGGTGGCGTGGGGAACGGAATGTGCATGCCCCTGATGACCGTGCTCTTTGGCGAGATGATCGATACTTTCGGAAACAACGAGACATCCCCTGATGTTGTTGGGGTGGTCTCAAAGGTAACCTTAAAAACCACAGTACAACGTTGATTGTTCATCAGCCATCGCTAATACTTTTAACTATTTTCTGATTTTAGGTGTGTTTGAAGTTCGTTTACTTGTCGCTCGGCGCCGGAGCTGCGGCGTTCCTTCGTGAGTGGCGATTGATTTAGACGAAATGGTTGTTGTAAGCGTGGACTAAAAAGTTGAGTTTTTGGTTTCTTGCAGAGGTGACTTGTTGGATGATCACGGGGGAGAGACAAGCTGCGAGAATACGAGGTTTATACTTGAAGACAATCCTTGGCCAAGACATAGCTTTCTTTGACAAAGAAACTAACACCGGAGAGGTGATTGGGAGGATGTCCGGGGATACTGTTCTCATACAAGATGCAATGGGAGAGAAGGTAAGTTAATATTCGGTAGGCAAAGTAGTTCGGTTTATTTTAAAATAGAATTAGAACTAAAATTAAAATTAATAATTTTAGATTTTTAAAATTGAAACTAAAATCATAAGATATGGTGTTGTTATGGTTTTATCCTCGTTTTATTTTATATTTTAAAAAATAAAAATAGTTTTTTTATTATTTGGGCAGTGTTTTGAATGATTGAGCTGATTGTGCAAACGATTTTTAGATTTGTTATTTTTAGATTTTTGAATTTATATCAAATTTTATTAGAATTTAGATCAGATTATATCTGGTTTGAGCTTTTTTTATCAACGATCATAGTTTCAGTTTTACGATTTTTTAATTTAAAAATCATAATCGAATCATGAATCACATTTTTTAAAAAAATTAGGACCACAACATTATTCCGGTCTAGTGGTTCAGCCAAGCCAAGCCCTAGATAATAAGAGCAACTAAGACCCGGGTTTCGGTTCTTCTACTCACACGACTCGATTCTGCAGGTCGGGAAGTCCGTGCAGCTTTTGACAACCTTCATCGCTGGATTTGCGATTGCCTTCATCAAAGGATGGCTTCTAACGCTCGTCCTCGTATCAGCCATCCCGCTCCTCGTAGCAGCCGGAGCTACTCTCGCACGCATGCTCTCTAAAATGGCTTCCCGTGGACAAATCGCTTACGGGAACGCTGCCAATGTCGTTGAGCAGACAATCGGTTCGATTAGAACTGTATGAAACCCTAGCCTGTCTCCATAATCTCCTTTTTTTTTCGAAATAAAACAACGAATGCTCATCGTCTTGCTTGGCTCCTGTGTAGGTTGCCTCATTTACGGGCGAGAAGCATGCAATCAGCGCGTACAATAAATTCTTGGTGTATGCGTATAAGTCGGGGGTCCACGAGGGTTTGATCAGCGGAGCCGGGATCGGTATGGTTTTATTGATCGTTTTCTGTACTTACGCTTTGGCTGTTTGGTATGGTGGGAAGCTGATTCTAGAAGAAGGATATGATGGTGGACAAGTAATCAACATCATCGTTGCTGTATTGACTGGCTCGATGTAAGTTAATTTACTTCTCGAGCTAAGTTCATGGCTGTCTTCTTCGGTTGATCGGATGTTTTTTGTTCTGGTTTTAGGTCCCTTGGACAGGTATCCCCGTGCATGAGCGCGTTTGCGGCTGGTAAGGCTGCTGCGTTCAAGATGTTCGAGACGATAAACAGAAAACCATCGATCGATGTGTACGATACGAGAGGAAAAACACTCGATGACATTCGTGGTCAGATTGAGTTGAAGGATGTTCATTTTAGCTACCCAGCAAGACCGGACGAGCAGATATTCAACGGTTTCTCGATCGACATTCGGAGCGGAACGACGGCTGCAATGGTGGGTCAGAGTGGGAGCGGGAAATCAACTATTATAAGCTTGATAGAGAGATTCTACGACCCTCAATCAGGCGCAGTTCTAATCGACGGAATCGACCTCAAGGAGTTTCAGCTCCGATGGATCAGGGGGAAAATCGGTCTGGTTAGCCAAGAACCTGTGCTATTTACAGCCAGCATTCGGGAGAATATCGCGTATGGGAAAGATAGTGCAACCGATGAAGAGATAAAGTCTGCAACTGAGCTAGCAAATGCTGCTAAGTTTATCGATAAACTACCTCAGGTTTCACCTTTAACTTGTTTTGATCTTGTCAAGCATGATCATAGTTTGTGTTCTGAGATGAATGGTTTACTTTTCAGGGACTCGACACAATGGTCGGAGAGCACGGGACTCAATTATCAGGTGGACAAAAGCAGCGAATCGCCATAGCAAGAGCGATCTTGAAAGACCCGAGAATTCTTCTTTTGGATGAAGCTACGAGTGCACTGGACGCAGAATCAGAGAGGGTAGTTCAAGACGCACTGGATAGAATCATGGTCAATCGAACAACCGTCGTCGTAGCCCACCGGCTGAGCACGGTCAGGAACGCCGATATGATCGCCGTCATTCACAGAGGAAAGATGGTCGAAAAAGGTAGGAGATTTATATGCTTACTTGATTTGATTCGCTTTCGTTCTCTCTTGACCAAGCATTTCTTGAATGCTCAGGCACCCATTCGGAGCTTATCAGGGATCCCGACGGAGCATACACTCAGCTTGTACGTTTGCAAGAGATGAACAAAGACTCTGACACGACTGAAGATAGACACAAGAGGGAGTTTTCTTTGGGATCCATGAAGCAAGGATCCACTCGAATGGGATCCATGGGATTTGGATCCTTGAGGCAAACGAGCCAAAGAGGACCATACTTACGCTCCATTAGTCGTGGCTCATCGATCGGAAATAGCAGCCGCCATTCATTTTCAGTTTTTGGATTACCTGCCGGAGTGAACTTTCCTGACGCAGGTAACGTCGATCGAGAAGAAATATTCGAGCCACCAAAAGATATCCCAGAAGTCCCTCTCAGTCGCCTCGCGGCTCTAAACAAGCCTGAGATTCCCGTGCTATTAATTGGAACCATTGCCGCTGTAGTTGCCGGAGTTATATTACCGATTTTCGGATTGCTAGTTTCGAGCGTGATTGAGTCGTTTTACAAGCCACCAGACCAGCTAAAAAAAGACACGAGATTCTGGGCCTTGATGTATATAGTTCTTGGAGTGGCATCATTACTAGCAAACCCGGCAAGAGCTTACTTCTTTTCCGTGGCCGGTTGCAAGTTAATCGAGCGCATAAGGTCCATGTGTTTTGAGAAGGTGGTTAACATGGAGATCAGCTGGTTCGATGATCCTGATAACTCGAGCGGCGCAGTGGGATCGAGGCTCTCGTCGGACGCAGCCAGCGTGCGGGCTCTCGTCGGGGATGCGCTATCTCAGAACGTCTCTAATCTCGCAGCCGCGATTTCGGGGCTAGTCATCGCGTTCGTTGCAAGCTGGGAGTTAGCACTGGTTGTTCTTTCTTTGATTCCTCTTTTGGGCGTTAATGGCTACGTACAAGTGAAGTTCATGAAAGGTTTCAGCGCCGATGCAAAAGTAATCTACAGCTTCATCCCCTTCTTTTTTTTCAAACCCATCTAATCTCTCATTAATGTTTCCTGAATATGGTTGTAGGCAATGTACGAAGAAGCCAGCCGAGTGGCGAACGATGCAGTGGGAGGTATAAGAACCGTTGCTTCCTTCTGTTCGGAGGAGAAGGTGATGGAGAGCTATCGGCAGAAGTGCGAAGGCCCGATGAAGACCGGAATACGGCAAGGCTTGATAAGCGGAATAGGATTCGGAGTCTCCTTCTTTTTGCTCTATAATGTCTACGCAACAACTTTCTATGCCGGGGCTCGGTTTGTCGACGAGGGTAGAGTCACTTTCCCACAAGTTTTCCGGGTAGGTTTCATCTCAGAGGTCATTTAGCCATGGATCAGATGCTGACAATGTGATGTTGCAGGTCTTCTTTGCGTTGACCATGGCTGCCACCGGCATTTCTCATTCGAGCTCAATGGGTCAAGACACCACCAAAGCAAAATCAGCTGCAGCTTCCATATTCGCAATAATCGACAGAAAATCGTTGATAGATCCGAGCGATGAGTCCGGGACAACTCTGGATGACGTTAAAGGAGAAATTCAGCTTCAGCATCTGAGCTTTAAGTACCCGCTAAGGCCGGATGTCCAAATATTCAGAGATCTTTCTCTGCATATCCGCGCAGGAAAGGTAAGAGTAATTTTAATAAAAAAGAGACATCATCGTCATCTTCATAATCTTCGTCGAATAACATTATATTTTTTCTTGATTTAGACGGTGGCTCTGGTGGGAGAAAGTGGAAGCGGGAAGTCCACGGTGATCGCCATGTTGGAAAGATTTTACGACCCGGATTCCGGAACCATCTTGCTGGACGGAGTGGACATCCAAAAACTACAGCTGAAGTGGCTGAGACAGCAAATGGGCCTGGTGAGCCAAGAACCGGTATTGTTCAACGAAACTATCCGAACCAACATCGCGTACGGAAAGGGCGGAGACGCAACCGAGGCCGAAATAATCGCGGCTTCAGAGCTGGCCAACGCCCACAAGTTCATTAGCGGATTGAACCAGGTGGGAATTTAGCCTTTGGAACCAAACGATGTCTTTTAAAGCAAAAATGAAAAAACTTGACACCAAAACGGACAATTTCAGGGATACGAGACGGTGGTGGGAGAGCGAGGCGTGCAGTTATCGGGGGGACAAAAGCAACGAGTGGCGATTGCAAGAGCGATAATCAAGAGCCCGAAAATACTACTCCTCGATGAAGCCACGAGTGCACTTGATGCGGAATCAGAGAGAGTAGTGCAAGATGCACTGGACAAAGTGATGGTGAATCGGACGACTGTCGTTGTAGCCCATCGGCTGTCTACGATTAAGCATGCGGACATGATTGCGGTCGTCAAAAACGGTGTCATAGTAGAGAAAGGACGGCACGAGAGCTTAATCACCATAAAGAACGGATTCTATGCATCATTGGTTGCCCTTCACACCAGTGCCTCAACTGCATAAGCTTTAAATCCAATTTATTTATTTATTTATGTATACAACATCATGTGTTGTTACAATCCACAGGAATAACGAGTCACGATTGATATCGACACAATTGATATTCAATCGTTTTCCTTCTTCGTCAGCACTGCTAAGGATCCTCCGTGTAAATGGATCTGTTTTTAATATAGTTAAAATGCGAATTAGATGTATAAAAGATGTTTAATCCAGAATAAGTTCAAAAGACCACTGATTTTGTGATGAACACAAGATGTTTAGATCATTTCCTAACAAAAACGGCCAATTTCGAGCCAACTTATTCGCTTGACAATACAAAATCACAGAGAATTTCTAGTCATCTTTCAGTACCGATTTATTACACAGGATGGAGAGTCCAAACATCAAATTCTACCCAGTTGAATGCATAAAAAGTAACTTTTTTCCGCCTGTAGTAAAATTGAAGAACTTGGTCATCCAAATAACCAAGCGTGCATAGGACGAGATTCACACATTACCCACCTGGATAACTTGACCAATCAATGTTTATGTGGAGCATATATAACAAATTCAGTTTAGGGTGATGGCTCGGGCGGGACCAATTTCAACCCTCGCATCCACTCGCACAAGCTGGGATCATCAAAATGAAGGAAACTGTTTTTAAGCTTTGTTCGCTGCTCGCTTGTCAATGATCTGAGTTGGGGGAATCTTGCCTCCTGCGTTGATACAATCAAATAACCATCCAAATAGTTCATTCAGATTTGATAGACAATAAATGTCAATTTATCATTGAATGATAAGGACAATTACAATGAATACTTTGAACTTTAAAATTTGTCAATGAATACTTTGAATTTTATAATAATTTCAATGTATATTATTTCATCACGTTTTTCTGTTAATTTCAGCAATATTTGTTCATTTAATTAACAATTTCATTAATAAATAGTAATAAAAAAGTTGAAAAGATTATAAATTCGTGAAGTTCTTGTTTTTAACGAGAATAAATAAGTTAAATAAAAATATAAATTTATTATTCTATTTTTTTAATTTCTCAAAAAGTCGTTAAAATTAACTAAATTGATGAAAATAACTAACTAAATTGACAAACATCTTAAAATTAAAAAAAATGATGGTTAAGTGTCCATTTTAACTATGGTAATGCTCACGGTATGTGTTGACGACTTCTAAAGTTTAAGATATTTGTTGTAATTACTTTCATAGTTCCGGGGTAAATTGTTATTTATCCTAAAAAAATGATTCAATTCTTTGCTAACCTGTTCATAAGGAGGGTCTCTATGCGCTGGTATTAGCCGAGATACAAGATATCGAGCCTGCGAGCTCCCCTCCTGTTTTTACCCATTGGGTTCGTTTCAGTTTTGTGAATAGTAATCAAAGAAAAGAGACACGAGAGGAATTTTTTTTGGGAAGGAGCTAAACCTTGAATGAAAGAATCCTTGGAGCTGGAAACCTTGATTCAGTTATCTCTTCCGCTAATGTTCTGCAAGCTGCTAAAGCAGCTGCACCTTTTACCTCATCAGCAGTGAGTTCAGCTCCCTGAGAAAACCAAATCAACAAGGGAATATTATACATCAAAATAACCTAAAAGAAAAGAAATTTTTTTAAAATGTCAGTCTGAAAAAAACCAACTATAAATCTACTACTCCTTGTCTCAAGCAACGACCTAGTAATACAAATGACGTTAAAATGTTACAATATAGCGGGGGAGGCAATTGTTACACATCATAACAGTGCTTTACTCCACTAGTAAATTAAAATCATGAGCATAGATCACCAGCATGAGCAATTGAAAAACTACTCAGAATTCAAGATATTTGCTCCTAATCAGAATGGGCATCCACTTCCACAAAAGATGTTTTTCCAATCAAACAAAAGGAAATAAAAAATATACACCTAACTAAAAAGAAGAGAAAGAAGAATAAACATACTTACCAACCATATGAAAACATCTGTGCCATGATCCAAAACAACTGCTGTATCAGACTGCATAGCAAGGTCATATGCTGGCAATTCTTCAAAAGTGCCTCCTTGTCGGTGCATTAGACAACGAGGTGCCACCATCCGAAGAGAGAGACCAAATGATGCATTTAAAAACAAGTTTCTTAATACAGACCTCTCATCTTCATGGCCAACAACATTTCCCAAAAGAGGACCCCTTCTTAAATGGAACAAAAGCTCTGGTATTAAGGCGAGCTCTTTTGGAAACCTTTGTATCTTTGTCTTTGGAAGTTGGGATCCAAATTTTAAAGCTAGATCTTTGACTCTTTCATCTAAAGTAACTCGCATGTCAAGAGCATCGGAATTGGTTTTAGCTCGCAAAAGAGTTTTTTTAGCAATGAGGACTGCAGCAATTTCATCTTGAATGCTTTCAAGATATGCAGAAAAACTGTCAACCGTAGGCAATCTTACAGTAACTACTCTTGATATATCAGCTTGATAAAAATTTGAGTACTGAATAGCAAACTGGAAAAATACAAAATCACTCTTGATATCCCCTTTAGTTTCCATGAAGAGTGAGAAACTCTGAGTTTCTTCTACACTTAACATTTGAATATATGTAGAACTATCATTTTTAAATGTTTCATGCGAGTCTATATTTGCTTCTTCACCTGGACCAACGACTTGAGTAATGAAAATGTCATCAGAACACCGTATCTCCAATAAACCGTTTGAACCAGCAGCCCTGGAAGAAGCCCTTTGTATGTTAACACCAAATGCTTCTCCAAAGTCATCATGAAGAACCATTACTCCCCCTGATGCTTTGGCAAGAGGCTGCAAGACTGGAACTCTAACAGGGCATGTTCCAGCACAAAGAATGTCAACCACTGTATTGTGTCTATGAGCCTCACGGCCTAGATGATCCATCCATTTTAATGCAGCCTTTTCCATATGAGGATAATTTGGGTGACTAAACGAGTAAGGGACTGCACCAGGACCGAAAGTGTTTGGACCACCAGCACACACAATGATTCTACTGTTAGTTCCTGGCCTTTTAATCACTCCTCTAGACGTTTCTGCTGAAGGACCTTGGATTATAGCTAGGGCAACCTCAACCGCTGTTCCTAAGCACCTATCTCTCAATGCTTCGGGAAGCTCAGAGTTGTAAGGCCTCATAGATGAGAATATGTTATGCGCAACAGCTAAAGAAGCATGCATAGGCGACAAATATATGCCTGTCCCATAAATGAGTGCTTTCAAGGATTCCAGACTGGGAGATTTATCACCTGGAAGCACATCAGCAGATGCGATTGATTCTTCAGAAAAATCGTAAACTGAAACAGTGCGACCATACATTATAATCCCAATTCTTGTCGCGGAAGGGAGTGAATCGACAAAAGCATGTAAGGAGCTCTGTAGGTGTTGGAGATGCAGTTCGTCTAAACATTCATCTATGACCAAAACAACAGGAGCAGAGATTCTTGAACTAGAAACTGGAATAATTCCTGGTCTTCTGTTTCCAGTTTGAACATAATCAACCATAGATGAAGATAATTCTGGAAAGTTCCGAAGATCTTCTTTACTATGTGTAATATATTCTCCAATGCTACTATTCAGCTGCCGACAAATTATACACTGCCATTGACCTGAACCAATTAATATGTTGCAATAGAGGTTTGAATAAGCTCCACAACTTTGGCAGCGATGGGGCTCTCGTTGAATAATTTGAGGACTTGAGGATATTTCCCTCCCTGGTGATACCATCACCCCAAAACCTAAACTGGCTGCATTAGCTGTTTTCTTTTGTTTCAGTATCTGTATCATATGAAAGGAAGGAAGAACTAGATTTATTCACAGTTGGATAGGTTATGCTGACAATCAATTTAAAGCAAAAATAAATAGTTGTGGCTTTTTTTTAAGATCAACTCCTTTATTTGTTTGTGAGTGATGCAAAACTAGTTTCTGACAAAAAAAAATGTGCACAAACGAATAGTTTCGTCATCATGAACATTTTGTAAATATTTCAAAAGAAGAGAATGACATGGATACCTTTTGAGCTGAGAACAAAACATAAGGCGACTCTCCAATAACGGTTGATTCCTCTGCCACATCAGAAACTTGCTGCTGCAGCTCAAAAGACCCGTTTGAATACTGGGGAGGCATGGAGGTGGGCAAAGATGATCCTGACGAGAAAGCAACTGGCTGAGGAGAAGCCGGAGAGGTGCGAAATGGAACAGATGCTGGCCGGACAGGGGAAGTAAATACTGGAGGTCCAGGAGGAGTGCTAATGTGAGGAATAGGGCTGCCAGATTTAAATCCATTTCCTGGTGATGGAAGATTTGGCGTTTTTAGTGAAGGTGATGGAATCTGATCTGGTTGATATTTGGGAAGAAGAAATCTGGCCGACACAGGTGAAATCGTGGGTGGGGGTAATGGAGTTCTCAAAGTGTTAGGAACTGGTGAATCGTGTTGGGAAGGAGAAACGGTGACAGGATACCCAGAGGAAATTTCAGCAGTGTTGGCCATTCAACTCAATTTCTTTGCAACTGAAAAGGAACTAAGAGAGAAGATTCACCCAATCATTAACTTCCCAAAGATCTTTGACGAACAAAACTCCCACCGAAACTCCACGATCGATTGGGAATTGATTCACTCTCTGAATATAAAATTCGAGCGGCGCCGAATATCAGCAAGAATAAAAACTTCGTAAATGCATACGTAATCTAATATAAAGCATGCTAAGACCAAATTTCAGCTAAAAAGGACGTTGTTAAAGAAACCTAGTATCGATCATGAATGCTGTAAAATCATTTATACAATTGACGTTTCCAGAATTCCCCTACACAAGTAGATCATACAAGATAAAAAAAAATGAGTAGAAGAAAACAAACGGAGATCTAGGGTTCGCTAAAAAAAACTAAACGGACGAAGAAATAGAAATTCACCCACCTTGGACGAAAAAAAGTAGCAATTCGAATCAAAACGCTAAAATCGTAAATTGAGTTTCAGGTAGGGTTTTACTGATCCACAGCCGAGAGCAGATAGAACATTGGATCAAGCTCTGGATTGAGATAGCGCTCCCATAGTCTGAAGTTTTGTCTGTAGTCGAGACCTTGGGTGAGGAAGAAGGTGGTCAAGGTCATGAATTACTATAAATAAAAATTAATGGTAAATCTGAAATTTAATCCCATGTATAATCTTATTCTATAATAAATAATTTT
>QAOC01039146.1:0-14452 GCA_003255005.1 Begonia fuchsioides | reverse complement strand
AGAGAGAGAGAGAGAGAGAGAGAGAGAGAGAGAGAGAGAGAGAGAGAGGATCTGCAGACGGAATTAGTAGACAGTGAGTGTCGATTATATTCCTAAAAATCATACCTTGAATACAAAAATCAGATTTTGACCATTTGAATCTTCAGTTTGGTCAACCATCTATGCTGTAAGTTACACGGATTTCAAAAGGGTTGACCTCAAACATGATGGAACACACAAGCGAACCAGACCGGCCACTTGTGGAAGAAGACTAAATTCAACGAGCTAAACTTCGTTTTTTATTCCCAAGGAAAATCCTCTGTAAAATTCGCTTTATCGACGGTTAAAAAGTGATGAAAACCCAGAGATGGGTAATGTGTCGACTTTAATCTCCTTGATTCGCCATTGAAGAGCCACCTCATCGTTTTAGAAAAACGTAAAAGACAGATATACAAGAGTAAGACGACGCATTTTCATTCTCTACAACCGAACTAAAGAAAATCTGAAACTTTTATTCGTTTTTCTCTCACTCCTCCCACAAAAAATCCCATTTCTCTCTCATCCTTCCCTTCGAAATTCCTTGTGGCAATCTATCATCCACCTCCGATGATCGATTGATTCTGGTTTTTATCATAAACCCACTTCAAATCGCTTCTGTTGGATCCGAATTAGCTGTTTTTCCTCCTATGGGGACTGAATTTCAGTCCGATTATTGATCGGCGCCGATGGATTTTGACGAATTCTGGGTCTCTTTGAAATGTGATCTCCGCCTCTTGATTGTTTCTTAATCGATCTGAAACTATCGTAATGTACTGTGAAACGATGCATGCGACTCTGTTCAGTTTTTTTAGATCAAAGTTCTGTTCTTCAAAATCGATTTCTTCATCGGGGTTTGATGAAACAGATAATCTATTATATCATCTTCTCACTGGATTTTAAGAATTTGGTGCTGATTTTCTTTTTCAACCATTTTGGCCACATTTTGTGAGTGTGATTTTGATTTCCCAGAATTATTTATTCATTTCTGTCTTTAAATTCTTTCCTTTTTGCGCTTCTTTTGGATTTGGAATATCCTCTCATGGAAGTCTCCTATTCCTGCTTTCAAAGTTTTGCTTTACTTATCGATAATCTTCGTTAAATACTTAGAATTTTTCCATTTTCTGTTTAGTTTCGAGCTCAAAACGACGAAGCGAGCGTTTAATTCGATGTTTCTCTATCGCTACCTGTCTTTTGATCATTAATTTACAAGCATTTGAAACTTGAAATTTGATAGGCTTTGTTATATGCAGTTTAGGACTTACATTTGAGCTAGCTGTGCCAATGGACGCCACAACGAGCAGCACTCCGAATATCCAATTCTATAACATTCCCGATCAGTCGATTACGGCCATTGCCCCGTCCTCGATACCATCTTTTCATCGTAACCAACGACATTGCTCGGGGGATTCGACTCCCGGTGAATTCCCCTTGGCTGCTAACCCGTCTATCGTTCTCCACGTCCTTTCGACGTGTAATTTGGACCCGAATGACCTTGCAAAACTAGAGGCGAGTTCTTATTGTGCATTGATTTCTTAAAGAATATGATGATGCTTCTGATTTGAATTTCGATTTGTATTTGTTGCAGGCGACGTGTTCGTTCTTTAGACAACCGGCGAATTTCGCCCCACATTTTGAATTGTCGATATCGGAGCTGGCTGCGTTGGATATATGCCAAAATCGGGCCATATTCAAGCCAATGAATAACGAAGAGCGTTTGTATTTGAGGGAACGATGTGGGGGTTCGTGGAAATTAGTTTTGAGATTCTTGCTTGCCGGAGAAGTGTGTAGCCGGAGGGAGAAATCTCAGGCGATCGCCGGAGCTGGTCATAGCATTACAGTTACATCAAATGGAACGGTTTACTCGTTCGGGTCTAACAACTCTGGCCAGCTCGGACATGGCGAAATCGAAGAGGAATGGCGACCCCGACCAATCAGGTTGGCAGTTTAAACTCTAAGAGAGCGACTGATTTGGATTATGAAAGAGAAAATGGATTAAACTTGACAAGTAGTTGACTTAGCAGAGCTGCATTTATGTGCAGAGCTCTACAAGGGATTAGAATCATCCAAGCAGCTGCTGGATCGGGAAGAACGATGCTAATTAGTGACGAAGGTCGGGTTTATGCGTTTGGCAAGGACACGTTTGGCGAAGCCGAGTATGGAGCTCATGGAGCGAAGCATGTTTCGACTCCTCAACCGGTCGAGTCGTTGAGAAAAATATTTGTCGTTCAAGCTGCGATCGGGAATTTCTTCACTGCTGTATTGTCTAGAGAAGGCAGGATTTACACGTTTTCTTGGGGTAGCGAGAGCATTCTCGGCCATCAAACCGAACCAAATGATGTAGAGCCTCGCCCGTTATTGGGGGCACTTGAAAACATCCCGGTTGTACAAATTGCGGCCGGTTATTGTTACCTTCTTGCCCTTGCCTGTCAACGAAGTGGCATGTAAGTTTGATCTTAGAAATCGAGACAATAGACGAATATTTTGTGCACATGAGTTACAACCCGGAAATTTTGATGCTCCGAGTTCACGATCATGTTCCTTAGAAAGAGTTTGCATTTTTTAAGGTTAAATCATGAAATATTTCACTTGATTGCTCGGATTTCAGGTCGGTGTATTCGGTCGGGTGCGGATTGGGTGGGAAGCTTGGGCATGGATCTAGAACTGATGAAAAGTACCCAAAATTGATCGAACAATTTAACCTCTTGAAGTTCCAGCCAATGGTGGTGGCTGCTGGTGCATGGCATGCAGCGGTAGCGGGGCGTGACGGTCGGGTGTGCACGTGGGGATGGGGCCGTTACGGATGCTTGGGCCACGGAAACGAAGAATGTGAGTCCGTCCCGAAAGTGGTCGAATCCTTAAGCAAAGTGAAAGCAGTCCACATAGCCACCGGTGACTACACCACATTCGTGGTCTCGGACACTGGTGACGTTTATTCGTTCGGCTGCGGAGAATCTGCCAGCCTCGGCCATAACATCGTCCCTGCTGACGGGCAGGTTTTGTTCTGTCCTGACTCTTTATTTTACAGATAAATTTATATTTTTATTATACACGCTGATTAGTGAAACTGTGATCAGTCTATTTAAAATGTATTTAATATATTATAATTAAAATAATTATTTATTATGCACTAAATTACAACTCGATATATAAACGTATACAATAAGAAGATAAACCTAGTATTACAGATATACCTAAATACTTTCTCTTTTGTATCGATTTCAAATGATTAATTGTTATGAATTTGACAGGGAAATCGACATCCAAACATTTTAAGCCCGGAGCTCGTGACTTCATTGAAGCAAATCAATGAGAAAGTGGTGCAAATAAGTCTGACAAACTCGATTTACTGGAATGCTCACACGTTTGCACTTACGGAATCGGGAAAGCTGTATGGATTCGGAGCGGGAGACAAGGGCCAGCTGGGAGTGGAGCTCGGGGAGCCTCAAACCGAAAGAGAGAAACCCGAGCTGGTCGATGTTGATCTAAGCTAGCATTCTTGCTCCATGTTTACACTCAAATCTTTACCTTTCAGGAAGTTCTGTGTTTAGTCTATTCTGTCCATTTTGTACATACCAGGAAATGCTCAAGTTAAGAAAGTGTTATTGGATTGTGTGGTGGTTCCAAGTTGTCAAATTTCTCGCTCATTCAGCGTCGTTCTCGCGCTCGATCGGCCTTCGGCAACTCCGGTGTGATGGATGCCACGTTCCAAGAGACGTTCACCCTGTTCTAGTAGTGCCCCAGCCATAACAACGTTAAAAAAAACATTAATGTTTTTACATTTTCTTAAAATTAGACCTGCGTGTTTGGGTAATTTAACTTTCTAAAATTTAACAAGTTATGAAGGGGTCAATTGAACGCAAACTCAAATCTTTTTACCGTTGGCCTGAACCAAAATTGACCCAATTCGGGTCATTTTTTTTGGGTTCGGGTTTTATAAATATTCTGTTTGCATAACACATTTATTTTTTAAATAATTAAAAATCAATCTCATCTGACATTTAAATGGTATATTGGTTGGGTTGAGAGTGACAAAATAGTTATATTTCATAAAATGATTGGAATATTGAAAAAAAGAATGGAAGGAACAGAAAAGGCAGGAGTCTGGAGTTGTCAAATGCGCTGTAACGCAGTTATTATTCCTCCTCTTTTTTCACTAATTCCCCTGTTCTCCCATTTTCCCATTCTCTCTTCAATTTATTACCTTTTTAATTCAATTTTAAATGAAACTATTTACCCATTTTCCCAAACTAGTAAATGCAGAGAGCATGAACAGAAAAGTCATTACTCTAGCTGTCAATTTAAAGTATTGCATTATCGTACTTCAGTTTTCTTTGGGGTGAAGATTAATCGTGCCACGTGTACGGCTGACGTTCCGTCATCTGCATTGTAGAGACACCACACCTTAATAATAATTCAATAAACCTGGGAATTCCAAGATTGGGAGGGCATTATGGTACTTTCTACCTTCGTAGTAGAAGCCTAGAAGCCAAAGGACATGTTTCGCGACTCTGGTCTTGAAAAGCCGAAGAAAGACTAGTCTAGAGAGAGAGCTGCATTTTTATGGAAGAATTCGACCACCCTCGGTAAAAACGATTTGTCTGCTGTCTTGCCGGGTTTTGGAATTAGATTTTCCGACGAGTTTTCATGGAGGAAAATGGCGGTGTTCGTTTTCCGGCGAGTTTGGACCCGAGAGCGCCGGAGTTCCGGCCGAGAAACCCGGCCAGTGTTAACCCACGGCCGGACCTTGTTTTTTATACTTACCCTTCTCCTTATCTACCAATCAGTGAAGTTCACGGCTTGCCCTTCTACGACGGCCCCGGCTATCCTCAGTTTCTGTTACCTCCGCCGTGCGTTACCCAAGTGGTCTCTCCCCCTCCGCCGGCTCAGCCACCTTTGACGGCGACTCGGTCGCTTCTACTCACCTCAGTGCCGGTTGACGTCAGCGAGTCTGCGGTGCGGAGAGAATTGGAAGTTTTCGGAGAGGTTCGTGGGGTGGAGATGGAGAGGGTCAACGACGGCGTCGTGACTGTTCATTTTTACGATCTGAGAAATGCGGAGATGGCGTTTAGAGAAACTAGAGAGCAGTACATGCGCCCGCAAACCAACTTTCTGCATTGTAACACCTCGTTTAAGCAACGAAAATCTCCGCCGTCGCGGGGGCTGATTTCAGGCCGTGCAGTTTGGGCTCAGTTCGTTTCTTCGGCGAGCAACGGCGTTCCGGAGGGGAGAAATGAAGGTACCATTGTTGTATTTAACTTGGATTCCGACGTCTCCACCTCGACTCTCAAAGAAATCTTTGAAGTTTTCGGTATGAACTACTTTCCTTCATTTTATTTTTATTATTTGAGCTTCTAAGGGTTTCAATGGCAGAAATATGGGGTTCATTTCGAGTATATTTCATTAATAATGCTTTTTTTGTTTTTTTTTCCCACAATTTCTAGGCCCTGTGAAGGAATTGAGAGAGACGCCATTGAAGAAGAGCCAACGATTTGTGGAGTTTTTCGATACAAGAGACGCTGCAAAGGCTCTTAAAGAGATGAACGGAAAAGAAGTCGCCGGAAAGCCACTACTCGTTGAATTCAGTCGTCCCGGTGGCCATGGCCCGAATCTTTACAATGTCATCTGCGGCAATCCAGTCCGCCGAAGCTCAATCTCTCACTACGCCAATACTCAGAAATCATCTTCTTCCCCCATATTCAGCCACCATAGTAAGAGTGCCTACAGTGGAGCTCTAATGGCTTCTCTAAAATTGAACGGCGACTCCGATGCTAGAACTGAGGACCGGCCGGAAATATCAGCTCCGAACAAACAGTCGCCGTCGCAGCCAAGTGGAATTAAAATGAGAAAAGGAAGACAGCCAAAAAATCTTGACTCTCGATTTTCCATCGATGAAGATCAAATGCTTGAATCTGACTGTAGAGATTCAAGAACAACTGTGATGATCAAGAACATACCCAATAAATACAGGTGGTTTTCTTCAAATTCAATCTGCATGATCTCCTTCCATTATGGGTGTGTATATTTTCTAATTCATGTGAGAATTTTGGGAGGCACAGTTTAAAGTTGCTGCTAAACATGTTGGATAATCACTGTATTCACTGCAACGACCAGATCGGCGAGGAAGAAGAGAAGAAACAGCCCTTGTCGTCCTATGATTTTGTCTATCTCCCAATTGATTTCAAGTGAGTTATTCATTGAACTTTGACTTTGACTAATGTTGTTTCATAGTTTAGAGTAATTTGATGGTATTAGTTGTCTTTTTTTTGGTCTGCCATTGATTAGCAACAAGTGCAACGTGGGTTATGGGTTCGTGAACATGACGTCGCCGGAGGCAACATTGAGGCTGTACAAGGCCTTCCATTTTCAGCCATGGGAGGTGTTCAATTCAAGAAAAATCTGTCAAATTACATTCGCTAGAGTGCAGGTAAGAAAAATGTTCTATCTTTTATGTTTTTGAGCTTGATTTGGGTTCATTAATGGTGGTTTTGTTTAGGGTTTGGAGGCTTTGAAAGATCACTTCAAGAACTCAAAGTTCGCTTGCGAAACGGACCATTATTTACCGGTTGTCTTTTCACCCCCTCGCGATGGCCGGCGATTGACGGAGCCTCTCCCCATTGCCGGCCAGAGGCCGTTCGTCGCCGTCGGCGCTTCAGCGGAAGAAGCGGCCGATGAAAACGACGATTACATGGACGGCGGTCGAGGTACAGGTAGGTAGGTGAAGTTGCTTTGTTTGGAAATTGATATGGGATGTCAGTGTGACTTACTATTTTTAGTCTCTTTTATTTTATGGTCATAAATCGATTTTTTTAGTGTTTTTTTTTTTATCAAAATCTCAATAATTATCTTACATTATTAGATCTTACCCTCTCAAAATAATCTTTTGGTTTGTCTTAAATAAGTAGTCGATTAATTTAATAGGCTTCGACCATCAACTATAGGGACGGTCAAAGACCGATTAATTAATTTAATACTTTACGATCCAATCCATGATTTTGAGTTGAAAATCATTAAAATCAAATCTAATTATAAAATAGATTCAAAATTAGATAAAATCTAATACAACCCAAGTGAAAACTAGACCATCCTTAATACGATCTTTATCATGAGATGAGTTCACATAATTGAATTGGTATCGTGGTCCAAATTTTCTATAATCATAAAATTAAGAGTTGAACTATGAGTCAAAAACTAACTCAAAATTGAATTAAATTTGATTAAAAATAAATAAAATCTTATACAAAATTCAAAATCTAATTTCAAACTTGGTCCAATAATTTAAAATCTGATAAATTAATGAGATGTATAATTAGAAGAGACTCATATTCACCCGTTGGATGTATAATTACAAAGCTGAGGCCACGTAGGATGGGAAGTAAGCTGGCATAGTACGTGGCTAATTTGAAAGGCTGAGGCGTCCACGTAAGCATAGAAAAGTCCAAAAGGAACAAGTCCAAGTTAATAATACAATATTAGTCAGTCGTGTGGTCCAAGTTTCTTTATTCGCTCCCATTTATTACTGTCGCGTCTTTTATGCTCTCTCTCCGACTATTTCTATGATTAACTGGGGTTTCGACACGTGGATCGCCTGATTTTCACCACATCACCTGAATCCCACCTCCTTATTGCTTTTTGTCTGGTCTTCTTCCCCTCCCAACCTCGTATTGTTGGTGTCAATGGTGACTAACACTCCAATTTTTTTTACCACATTTAATTTCATTTTTTAATTATTGAAGGGTATTTATGGAAATTACGCTTATTATCATTGTTCTGAAATACTTGCTAGTAAAATAATTATTTTCAAATTATCATAATTTAAATTAGCATAAGTAACAATTTATAAAAAAATAAACTAGAAAATTAATTGCAAAAGATATCAAATTTTAAAAATTTTCAATGGACATCTTGAATTTTATCATAATTACAATAAACACCTTATTATTATATTTTTTTAATTTTAAAATATTGATAAATTTAGTTAATTGTATTTGTCAATTTGATTAATTTTATATCACTGTCAAGAAATAAAGAAATAAAAAAATAAAATTTTATTTTTATTTAATTCATGAAAAAAAATTCATATATTTATCCTTTTTCAACTTTTTTATTATTATTTATAAGTAATATGTGTTGAATAAATGAACGAATATTATTAAAAAATTAATAAAAATTGTTATGACTGAATGTGTATTGAATTATAATAAAGTGTTAGGTATTTATTGAATATTTTAAAGTTTAAAAAATTTATTGCAGATATAATCATAATTCATAAAATTAATTAATATTTACTCTTGAAAATATATATAATTCATTTGTGTCACGATATTCATCATTATGAGGCTACATTTGCTACATTTCCAAATGCTATTGATGTATATTTCCTTCAATTTCACCAATAGCTGCTCATTGCATTCTCCCCTGACCCAACAAAACTTTATTTTCGGACAATCCCGGACGAGAACTAAAGCCAACAACACCAACGCTAGACCCCGATCGTCGACTGCTAGTCACCAATTTAAACCACTGGCTAGCCGGGTCGCACGTTTGGTCCCCACTCAAACACTTACACTTATTGGTAAAGATGGTATTGGTACTCAAATCAACGTCCAGGCAAACGGCCGAACCATTGCTTGAAATCGACGAAAGGTGAAGCTTTGAGTCTGAAATCGCATCCCATTTGGAATTCGATTCGCTGCAAATTATCCCGAGCTTGGCCGGCTTCCCAGTTTGATCGGCTTGTAGGCAGAAATAAGTTCCGGTTAAGGTTAGAATGTTTTGAGGAGTGTATTTCCACCCTTCTGACTCATTGCATGGCCCCAATTTTAGTGGCTGTTGGAAGGACGAAGATGTTCTTAGCACACACATTCCTGTTAATGGGTGGAATATCAATTTATGTTGTTTTGTTTTGGCTAGTCCCGGCCCTGCAAAATATCTCGATCAATGTAACATAATATAATGAAAAGGGTAATTCTAGGCTTACATTTTTAACATGTGTTCTGCCGTGTCGAGTTGTGAATGATGCAATAAATATTATAAATAATTATTTTAGTTATAATATATTAAATGTATTTTAATTATACCAATAACAACTCGACACGTCAGCCTGTACAGTAAAAGAATGTGTTAAGAAGATAAATCTAACATTACTCTTAAGAAAATGAGAAAGAACATGCCGGGAATTCGAAAAGAAAAACAAACAAACCTCGGAAAGGCGACTGAAGAGCGGAAATCTTCTGCAGAAAGCTCGAATTTCGGATCTCGTGCCAGTTCCAGTTCAACATTCCGTAGAATTCATTCAACCCGACAATACCTTCTCTTAGATAATAACTTCCGACGAATGTCCATAGAGCCCAGTCGAGATCAAGATCAGCAGCCACAGCCAGAAAGCAATTCAAGTATCTATTATCATTCACATTTGTACCTCGTTGATCCACTCCAAATTCACTCACAAACAACGGCCAACCTTGTTCGACTAAGAATCCCGACGTTCTCATGAAGTTTCCGACCACTTGTCCGCATACCTGGTTCGGGTTGCTGGATTCCCAAGCACTTCCGTTGGAAAATCCGTACCAATGAACCTCGTACACTAGTTTTCCGGCAAAGGTGAGATTCACAGGCCGGGTCTGGAGAAACGACAAGTCTTTGTCATAACTTAGGCCAGAGAGAATGACTAGAACGTCCGGGTTTGCTGCGTGCACTGCCTCTGCACCCTTTTGCATGTACCTATCAGACTAAAAAGCCATTTTTCACTAAAACTCAAAATATCTATCAAAATGGTACGTATAGAGGCACTTGAGGAGGAAAAGAGAGTTTTCACATAAAAGGTAATGTTAGGTTTATCTAATTAGCATATATTTTTATTGTACACGTTGTTGACGTGTCGAGCTGCGATTTGTACAATACCTATAATAAATAATTATTTAATTATAATGCATTAAAACATTTTAAATAAACAATTTACAATTTGATACATCAGCATGCACAATAAAAATATATGTTAAGAAGATAAATATAACATTACTCTTCAATAAATATTTGTGTATTATTTGACAAACAAATGCTATTAAGAATCATAACAAATAAAATATCCCTAAAAAGAGGAGAAAAATATACAACTACCTATTTAACGAATGACCATGTTAGACGAACGTGGCTGATTAGATTTGAAAGGATAATAAGATAAACTAAGAAATTGTAATAAGTGGATAGATGAATATCCACATAAAAAAATTGTCTGTCTATCTTTTACAAGCTCATAGCTTTATATAAAAAACAACTGAGATTCCAACTGGAAAAAGTGAAACTTTAGCTCTCAGAAAAGTACCTGAACCAGTCGTTTACGCTTTGTTTGGGGCCACGGAGCTTGTTCCTGAGGCTCATACCAGCCACATTGGCCACACCCTTGAACATGGAGGCCATGCGGGTTAGGCCCTTGATCCAAAGGTCAGGATTGAAATCTCGATCGCCGAAGAAGCCATTACCATCGAAGTTGCTACAACACCAACCCGGCTTGCTTATGTGGTTGTCTAATATGACCATCACGTTGTTTTCTCCTAAATTAGCCACCACTGCCTGCAAATCCATTCATTATGTTCCAAATTTCGTTTTATTCGTTCTTTCTTAACTGCAAACAAGAGATTAATCAATAATTCGACAAACAAGAGAGCATGACCGA
The DNA here is from genome assembly GCA_003255005.1 of Begonia fuchsioides. Lineage (NCBI taxonomy): Eukaryota > Viridiplantae > Streptophyta > Magnoliopsida > Cucurbitales > Begoniaceae > Begonia > Begonia fuchsioides. Next base: position 3,762 of record QAOC01039146.1, on the reverse strand, counting down.
CTAAATAATGCTAAATTTCAAGAACTAGTGTTTTTGTCTCTATGAACATTAAATTAAATTGATTTGCACAACAAGATCAGATCTAGATCAAATGGATATCCACAGAAGTTCAAGCATTTCTTACTATAGATCCAATTAAATGTCAAGCTAAACATTCATAAAGTATTAGGTAGTAGTACTACAGAAAATGGACAAATGGACAACAATAGAAACATTGTTTGACTCTACTAATCGAGGAGATTGATCAGTGATTCAACAAACCAGAGAGCATGACCTACTAAATAATGCTAAATTTCAAGAGCTAGTGTCGAATCATTAAATTTATTTGCACAACAAGATCGATCCTACGTGTTGTCATGTAATTGATATCCACAGATGTTTAGCATTTCTTACAATCTATCCAGTTAAATTTCAAGCTAAACATTAAGAAAGTAATAGATAGTAGTAATACAGAAAATGAAAATTGACCTGATAAGCTTTGATGAGGGGGAGATCGACAATCGAGGGGTTATTGGACTGAATCCCCTCTATCGATTCGGTCAACCCAAGACTCTGAAACGACTGCCGGACAGTGAGGGAAGCAAGCGAGTCATTAGTGGCCAAATAGAGCGGCCAAGTGAGCCTAACACAGTTGAACCCCATCGACAAGATCCGCTTAGAAAGGACGTCAATCGGCTGCTTACTAAGCCCCTCAGCGACAACAGCTTCGAGATGAGAAACCCAGTTGAGGCAGGAGAGCTTCACTCTCTGGCCTCCATCGTCGACGATCCATCTGGAGCTGGTGGAGAGAGGTAGAACCATGGCGGATTTGGTTGGGAATGGGGAGGAGAGCGTGAGAAGAAGATAGAGAAATGGGAGAGAGGAGAAATGGAGCTTACCCATGATGGGTAATTTGCTTCAATTCTTTGTTTTCTGGATTAAGGATCAGAAGTGGAGATTGGAGAAGCTGAAGTGCAGGATTGAAGGCCAAAATCTTATTACAGTCTTCAAATGCCTAATGCTTTTATTTCGTCCCATCCTTGCTTCAACGACACGTCGACAACTTAGGTTCTTTATTGGTCCGAGTAATTTTAATTTATTTAATTTATAATTAAAGAAAAAACAAAAAACAAGCCTGAATTTTAAGTAAATATACGGAAGCTTAAAATAAAAATCTCCAAACTCACTGTCATGAAATTCATCATCTAAGAACATCCTCGGACGGGATGGAATCCATAAGAGTTTCAGAAACACTTGGATCAAGAGTGAACCCCTTCTCCATCATCACATCCCAAATCTGACAAGCATCAGAAATCTTCTTGTGCTGAATAAGCCCTTTAATAATCAATTTAAAAGTCACTTCATCAGGATGGCATCCTTTCTCCTGCATTTCTTCGTATAACCTCAAAGCTTCATCCATTTTTGAAGCCTTCTAAACACCATTTATAAGAGCATTGTATGAAACTACATCACGAATGATTCCCTTCTCTACCATCTCACTAAAAGTGCCGTCAGCCTTCTCGATTTTCCCCGATTTACAAAAATATTCGACGGTTGCCGTGTAGAATACAGGATCAGGAATTAGATTCATCAACTCCATCTGGTTAAGAAGTTTAGGACTTTATCTGAACTACCCTCCATTAGAAATGCTCTTACAAGAGAGGTGAAAGTGATAATATCAGGACCAATCCCTTTCCGACCCATTTTCTCATACTGTTCGTACGCTTTTCTAGCCGATAAACCATTGCAAAAACCTCCAATTAAGGTGTTGTGAGACACAACGTCACATAAATCTTTGGTCTCCATCATGTTTACCATGAAAACATAAGCCTTATCCAATCTATTTGCTTTCAAAAACTTCTGAGAAGTTGATTATAGCTGTAGACATCCAGTTTCATCCCGCTTTTTTCCATCTTCTTCATCAACTTCTCGGCCTGCTCTATCATCAGTCTATCACAACAAAAATTCAACAATATGTTATAAGTAACCAAATCAGGTTCACAGCCACTCCTTCTCATAAACGACTTAATAGCTAACGCCTTATCTATTCGACCTCCTTTACAAAACTCATTAATAAGAGACTAAAATATTACATTATTAAACTTAAACCTGATTCTGAATTTCGCCGACTGTAAGCTCATATGCTAAATCAACCTTCCCATCATAAGATAATCCAACAACAAGAGCATTACAAGGTTTGATATCTGGATTTAACCCCTTATTCACCATAGAATTCCAGAATTCAACTGCAGCGTCGATATTTCCGGCTTTACACAATCCATTGATCATTGTAGTATATGTGACAACATCTGGCTCCCTTCCTTTCTCAGCCATGGTGTAAAACACTTGTAAAGCTAACTCTATTCGCTTTTCGTGGCATAAAAGATTCAGATATATATTGAAAGCCCAGATATCAGGGAGAAATCCAAGAAAATCCATGTCTGAAATCAACTTTTCTAAGAGACTAAAGTTCTTAACCTGGCACAAACCGGAAATGAACCTCGAATAGGTAAATGGGGTCAAAGAAAAACCTTGCGGAATCATATTGGAGTAGTATTTTTCAGCTAAGTCGAAACGTGATTGACGAACCAGAACGCCGATGAACCGATTGTAGTCTGTACTGAGTACAAGACAGCTTGATTTAGTCATTTCGTCAAACACTTTGACTGCATGATCCATAAGACCAGCCCTGACGTAACGCGAAATCCGAGCTCGGAATAGGAGGCGTTGTGCCCCGAGACTTGGGTGCATAGAAAAGCAAAAGAATGTCCGATTTCAATTGCGGAGTTCCATTCAACGGCGGAGTCTAATTGTAGTAGACCCGTTGATATATGGTAACTGGGAGAAAATTGGAAGAATGAATAGCAATAAACTCTGATCTTGAAGCTAAAAGTAAGATCGCAGTGAAACAAACCTGAGAATATTTATCAAACACCTTCACATCCAGTTTTTCTCTATGTTTAGCTTCTTGAACATCGCCTTCTTCCCCTGTTAATTCTACGATTTCTCATCAAATTGTTGCAGAGGACCATTCAACGCTCCTTACACTCTCTTGAATTTTTGCATAATTGTTGCAGAGGGTTATATTTTCACGTTGAAGCTCTGCGCTTCTTCATCCGAGCTTTGGAAAGGCTCGTCGTCCTTCTTCAATTGGGTTTATTTAATTCTCCCGATGTAGCTTTGGGCCGGTTTGGTTCAACTACTTACATCGAAAAATTACCTTCGATTCGGATTTTCGTCTTGAAATTCAATCCGATCAATTTTCAGGTTTCGCAATTACTTACAAATAAAAACTCAATTAAAGCTTGAATTTTAGATAAATAATCAAAATCGACCTGAATTTTTAAAAAACCTTTTTCGACTCTTCAAACGTTTGAAAGAAGGTTACTGCATCTGTGTCAGACGCACTCACCCTCTTTTAGAAGTACGATTCAGTTATAGTGACTCTTTTTTGAACGTTCGAAGAGTCCCCAAACTTATATATTTGGTAATCACAATAACTATTATTACACAAATGATTATTCAAATTTAATAAATGTTAATACGAAGCAAAGTGAAAACGTTAGATAAGATGCACGTGGTAGCACGTGGATCCCTGGCATTCTCAAAAAGCACAAATCACTTCCATTTCATCTTTGTCCTTCCTCACTCCAAAGCTGGATCATCAACGATGCCAGTATCTGCAGCTTTCCGCCATAGCCTTCTCTGCAACCCAACATATTTCCCATCCGCCCTCTGCGTCTGCCCTTTTTCGGCTAAGATTCATCTCTCTCTCAAACACCC
>QAOC01039098.1:138364-198328 GCA_003255005.1 Begonia fuchsioides | reverse complement strand
ATGTAAAATTTTGAATCCATGAGAAACAAACAGCTAGCTGCTGGATTAAACTGTTGAATCTGCTAAGTATTTGTTTGGATAAAAATAGAAAAAAGGCCTAATGAGTGGTTATGTTAGGATCGGACTCAGGGAGTTTACCCTGAGATCGGGTAACCATCCCTCTTCCAGACATTAAAACGAAAGAGAAGAGAAATACGAAGAAAATACTTGATTGATAATTCATATCCTTCCCCTTAGGGTTGGTGCCTATTAAATAGGCTAAACAATTACCTAATTTGAATTAGGAAATACTTGAAAATAGGAAACTTAACCTAAATTAGACATAATTTATAATTAAGGAAATAATAGTAAAGGAAATGAATTATTAATTCTTTTTCCTAAAATATTGCTTTCCAATAAAGGAATCTACGGTTGTTATGCCCGTAACAGGTTATGATGTTTTGCCTTGTAAGAAGATTGCGCTTATGTTGGTAAGTATCATGGAAGACTGATAGAGCTAAACCAGAAAAAAACAATAGAACATAGGGATTGTATTGATAATAGAGGGTTACTACATATTATAGAGAGGCTCAATTCTCTCCTACCTTCTCCTATGCATATTCTTCCTTCTTTCTACAATTATCTCACAGCTTATCTACAACCATTCACTCACCCGGGCTGAAGACAGCCATGTCAGAAAGTACTCCCTTATTGTGATTTCATTCATAAATTATTTTTCTTCACCTTCCATATCCTTTTGCAGTCTATATAACTTTTTACATCATGATTTTATTTTGATATTGAAGATCCCCTTTGAGGTTAGGTATTCTTTGATTTTTGACTCACAAAAGGGTTGATACTCATAAGATCTCTATGAGGGAAGAAAACCTCATAAGATGTCTCTCCATGATGGTTCTTGCTTTGCTCGAGGACCGAGCAGATGGCCAGTTACCTTTTCAATCAGTGTATTTTAAGCTGAACGGTTTGAAACATCTGGTCACTAATCAGCCCATTTTATAGATGTTTGGTCTTTTTGTTCAATATGGTTATTGTTATGAGGCTAGATGGAAACTAAGTATATCGAGGAGATTGGGCATTAGGATCACCTTTTGAATTTTATGGTTAGAAAGAAATACTCATTTTTCATGGTAAGTATTTTGACGGTGCTATTCTTTCAGATTAAATCAGGTTTCCGATTAGCTTAGTTTTCTGTTTTTATGAGTAATGGGTAATGCTAAGTTGTTCTGTTGAAATTGTACTCTGATTTTGCTCTTGTGATATTATTAGTGCTTAAATGGAAAATGGGCATCTAGCTTCAATCCTTTGGAGTTTTCTTTTTTTCGTTGTTACTTTTATGAATTAGCCTTGGTGTTTACTTTTCCTTGAGTATATTTTTTTTGCAGGATTTCTTTTCTTTTAACTTAAGAATTTTTCATTTTCTTCCTTCTGTTGCTGATTTGAATTTCTTTCTCCAGATTTTCCGCTCAATAGATTCTAATTCTGTCAAAGGTTTTCCAAAGGAACCAGCAGATGCCTCGAGCAAGGTTGGAGAAAATCTTTATAATTGATTCATCTTCCAAAATATCCTTTTTTCATTTTAAAAACTGTGTTTGTGCAATTTGGCTGATTAATGTGCTTCAACAGAATCTAGTGTGTGGTAAGAATGTCTTGATAGACATGAGCATACACACTGCATATGTCAAAGCAATTCGCTCAGCCCAGCATTACATTTACATAGAAAACCAGTACTTCATCGGATCATCATTCAATTGGAGTTCAAACAAAGATATAGGTGAAAATTTTTGCTTTTTTTTTTTCTCATAAATATAACATAATGTACTGTAATGGCCATCATATTTGATACTACTTTTATACGAATTCGATTGCTTTTAAAACTTGGTGAAAAGAGGTTTTCAGTCAAGAAAGGTTTCATGATTTTGTGGTATATGGCTGAAATATGATATTTTCTTGTTTTGGGTAAACAAAATTAATTCTAATATATCAAAACTCATAGAACAGAAAAAATGTGATCTGTAATTTGAATGGTTATATTAACTCCTGTTTCAATGCTGGAAATGTGGTATTGATGACGCACTATGAGGATAGAGTGGTTTTTTTATGTTCTACTTGTGAGTTCCTCTCTTGATTTCTAGCATATTGATCTTTTTCCATTCTGAAGAATAATAATACCTACGTATGCTAATTACTTAAGCCATAGAGATAATTCAAGGCCCATTGATCCATTTATGTGCAAATACTATGCTTATAGATTTTATATCTTGAGGGTGATAATTTGATACAAATCTACTTAACAAATATATGAAAATAGGTTCACACTAACATACATAAAATTAATACACATAACAATACACAATTTAGCAGATATCCGAGGGTCTTTCATTCTTCCCCAACAGAGATTTAAGGATCTGCTCACCTCCCAAATGCTACGAGAATTTCCTTTGAGAGAATTTTAATAATTCTCTCTCATCTATTATTTAAATACAAATTAAAAACTACCTTAGAAATTACCTAAAACTATCCATGAGTATTTTCTAAAATACCCTCAGAATATTATTTATGTTCCTAACATAATTGAATAAAATCATAAATCCTTTTCCAAAGTTGTGATGGAGGATCAATAAATCTACTCATTTTGTTTCCGTAGGTGCTAACAATTTGATACCGATGGAAATAGCCCTAAAGATTGCTGATAAGATCAGAGCAAATGAGAGATTTGCTGTTTATATTGTCATCCCTATGTGGCCAGAAGGTGTCCCTACTGCAGCTGCTACGCAGAGGATTCTATTTTGGCAGGTAGATTTCAAAACCTTAACTCATCCTCTTGTGTTTCTTTTGCATTATTGAGCTTACCTTATTGATAGAAACATAAAGCTATAAAGAACATTTCATGCTGTATAGAGACTTCTCCTTATGAACAACAGTCCCTAATTGCAGAATCAGAGAGTTCCTAAAGTATTAATTTATGAGTATCAAAGCTGTTTTTGTTGCTATTGTGAAGGGTTAAATGAAAATTTACATAGAAGTTGATTTAGGCAATCGTTGATATTCATACTCAAAGTTGCAATTGAGATTAGAGGTGCACTTTCAATTACCCTTATCTCCCAGTTAGAAACTTCCTTGATGGTCATGGGACTCGAACATGAATTTCATGGAGGCACGTCCTCCCCTTCTTTTGATGGTTTCACTCATTCAGTTCCTTAATCTTCATCAACTAAGACGAGACTTGAGAGCTGACTATCTGAGCTCAGCTCATGTGAGACTTTACTTCAAGATTGTGTTGTACATTTAATTAACGTTGTTATATCAATATTAGTTATAATGTTAAGGGTAATCTAAGTATTAATATTAATGTTTTTCTTCTATAAATGGAGACACTTATGTTTGTATTTGGACATCTTTGAATATTATTATGAAATGAATTGAATTGATCTATTGTTTAGTGTTTCTCTTCGAAGCTATAGTTTATGGTCACCCAAACAGTCATAGTCGGACCGTGTAATATTTTATTTTGTGTAATATTTTATTTCCATAACTTTCCATTTATCTCTACCCTACCGAGGATGAGCACATTCGATGCTCATCAAATTGCTCCGGTGAGTGATGTTGTACCCTATGTCCAAGTGATACACTTGCATAAGTGGTAGGGGAAGAAGAAAAGTTAAAAACATGGGTTTAGGGTCTAATCCATTTCCAAGCGATACTCCTGCAGAAGAGGCAGGGGAAGAAAAAAAGTGGAAAAACATGGTCTTATGGTCGAGGGTTTATCCCGTTTCCAAAAGTTATACCCAATTAAAAAGCATGATTTGTGAATGTTGGGGCCACAAGATCAATGAAGAATATGTTGCACATGTTTTAGGGTTTTTTCTAATTAATATTAGGTTGTCTTTATTAATTTTAGTTTTATTAGTTGGGGTTAATTTAGTTTTATTAGTTGGGTTAGATGTAGATTAACAATACGCTCAGAAATGTACAAGTTTTCTCCTCGTACGGCTCCAAAAAATTTAAAGTTATATGTACGTATAGAATTTTAATTAATGTAAAATAGATCCATAGATTATCAAACCAATTAGACCATGATATCATCTTTTTATTCTTTTCCAAAAAAGAAAATAAAAAAATAATCCTATTTATATACTCATAACTCAAGTTGAGTAACTCTCACTCAAAAGAAAACCTTTAAGCATTTCATGAGCCGTCTATAACTCTCTTTTTGCCATTCTCCTTTCGAATCTATTCTATTGTTCATTCTGATCTAATTTAGTTATTAAAACAATTAAAAAAGGCATTCGCTTCGCATCTGAATATAGATATATGTCTAATTCTATGACATTGTCACTTGTTTATTAGTTACAGGTTTCATTTTCTTGCTGCAGAATAAAACAATGCAGATGATGTATGAGATGATTTACAAAGCTTTGGTCGAGGCTGGGCTAGAAGGTGAATTTTCCCCAGAAGATTACTTAAACTTCTTCTGTTTGGGGAATCGTGAAGTCTTTGATAGGAATAATTCTTTAAGTGCAGAAGAAAGCCCGACTGTAGAAAACACCCCTCAGGTAATCCCATTTGCTCTAGAATACAGTCTCTCCTCTAGAACAATATCAAACTGAAAATTCATAAAATTTTACTTCACTATGAATTGTGCTATTCTTTTAAGATTTCCATGAAGTAACTCAGAAATGATACCAAAACTTTGTCCACAACCTCAACTACTGTCTTCTCAGACTTTCACCCCTAGATTTTTCTGAAGAACCCATCAGATGATCCTCATATTGCTTGTGGAAGTGTTTATCTTTGGTAAAGAAAAAATATTATTGAGGTTGTTCCAACTTATGATACCTTAAAAAAGAGTTAAACATCGCTACTTTAAAGACAAAAACATCTGTCATACTTGGCAATTTTCTTGTGAAGGAAGAGGAGAGAATTCCTCTACTTTAATCTTGAGAAATAATCACCTCGTTATTTTTTACATACTCTGTTTCGATCTTGCATTTGAGCCTTTAATCATTTTCTATTCCCCTTTATTGCATTTTCTCATAACTATACGTAAACAAAATTTTATCAAGAAAAAGCCTAGGCGATGACCATGATCCTGATGTGAAGCGAATGTTTCCATGATCGATAAGAACTATAAACGAGAAATAAAATAAAAAATAAGATTCCATAGGGGTGGTAGACAACCAGAACAAAGAGCTATTGATCGAAAAGACAACACTATCTAAAAGAGGAAGAAACCATTTTCATATTCAATATTCAAGATGAGTAAGGCAACCCTAATAGACTACTATTTATAAAGAAATAACTCTAAAGATAATACTTAAATTACCCCTAATAATATAATTCATATATAAGTAAGACAACCCTTAAAATATTTGCATCAGACTCTTTCCGGATACCCTTACCATGTACCGACGATGGCACAAGTTCCCCATTGTTGGTTTTAGAAATACTGGAAGAAATTATATAAAATTATGGAGTTAGATTAAATTTTCTATACCATTCATGTAAAAACTCAAATTATGCGATTCCAACAATTCAAAGAGGAATGCTGTGAACTGGAAAGTAAGATATCAAAACTATAATAAGGGCGATGAATCAATGGAAAATGAAGTCCCCTCAATCAAGTTAGAATCCTTATTGACATGTTCTGTAAGGAGTAACAAGAGTGCAAAGTTATCAGTACTTGAATAAAGCTTCAGAAAAGAATTCTCATGTTACCTTTCTCTTTAGAAAGTTGAAGCTCTTCTGTTGAAATCTTGACTTTTATTTTCTATTTCAGCCATAAAATTTGTATGCAAAAACTGATCATTTTCATTTTTCTAGGCACTAAGCAGAAAAAGCCGCCGGTTTATGATATATGTTCATTCGAAAGGCATGATAGTTGATGATGAATATGTAATAGTGGGATCTGCAAATATCAACCAGCGATCGATGGAAGGCACTAGAGACACGGAAATTGCAATGGGAGCCTACCAACCAAGTCATACCTGGGCAAGAAGACACTCTTGTCCTCAAGGACAGGTAAGTTTGATTTGGCTAATTTTTCAAGATGGACAAGTTATTGGCATCATGTTGGACATTAAATTAGGGTTATTTAGAATAATTTTGATTATAATATTAGGGATAGTTTAGTAATTAGCATTAGATTGTTTATCTCTAAATAGTGGGTGTTAAGGTTGAATTTTATCTATCTTTTGAATTGTATCTTTTTTATGGAAACCTCTCTTCAGAAGGTTCTTTTTTCCGAGCTCTAGCTCGTGGATTCCAAAACGGTTCAAACCAGACTGTAGTTTATTTCTGTTTTAATCGTTTTATTTTTACTCAATCTGAGATGGGCACTTTTAATGCTCTCATTAAATCGCTTGTCCTAAAAATATAATGAGATGATATATACAGAAGATCATTGGAAGATGATTTCTTTTTAAACAACATGTGAACTTTAATATAATGTATAGACATATTTTTTTCTTAAACATTTGTTTTTCTCTTGCATAAATCGTTTCGATCGGTCAAAACCGATCAAAATTAAAGTGAAGTAGCATCCAAAAACACAAATACCGAGCTATTTATTTTTCCAAAAAAATCAAAAATAAAAGAAAAATTGGTGTGATTTTTATGAATGGTTAGAAACACTTGTTTTTATTATTCATACATTGACATATCGATGAACAACGGTTTGAATTTCCAAATTACTCAGCTAACATTTCGAGTAGAACATAATCTATACTGTCTGTGTTGAACTCCAAGATGTACACCTCTTATAGAACTCTTTGATTGATGGATTGAAAAGTACCTTTTGGATTTGGATTTGAATTTGAATCTGTGTTGCAGATTCACGGGTACCGAATGTCATTATGGGCGGAGCACACTGGCATAATCGAAGAATGCTTCACACAACCAGAGAGCATAGAATGTGTGAAAAGATTAAGAACAATTGGAGAGATGAATTGGAGGCAATATGCAGCAGATGAGGTAACAGAGATGAGAGGGCATCTTTTGAAATACCCAGTTGAAGTTGAAAGAAATGGAAAAGTGAGGTCTCTTCCTGGCTATGAACATTTTCCAGATGCTGGTGGCAAAATAGTAGGCTCATTTCTTGTCATCCAAGAGAATCTCACCATCTGATTGATCAATTTGTTGAGTTTGGACTTGACTTTCGAACCAAAATCCACTTATCTGTATGAATTCAATGAAATAATAGTATGATCTGTACTCCAAGCACAAATTGTATCATGTTTCGCAGAATGTATTCCATGTAATCTGATTTGAAGTTGGATGAAAAGTTGAATCAAAGCATTTGTTTCGATTTGGTAAGTTTTGTACTCATATTGATTCTTTAACAACCTACGTGCAAGACCAATTTAATTACTCTGGTTTCATGTCTAATGTAGTAAAATCATACTAGACGAATAAATAATTAAATTTAATATAATTGGATAATATTTTACATCATTATCATTTTTTAAATAATATTATTTTGATTTGTATGATTTAATACTTTTCACAAAATTTTAATTTGTTTATATTAAATATTTTGCAAAAAAACAAATTAATTAGAGAGACCGAACTAGACTAAGATTAGATTGAATATCCAATTCTGATTTTCTAATAGTCTGGTCTGGTCCGGTCCATAAACTTGGAGACCAAATTTATATGGCCAATCTTAATTTAAAAAAACAATTACACTAACCCAGACCATAATATAGTCAATAAGTTTCGACAAAATAACTTGAAAATCCAATTACAAGAATCCAGTCTGCACTCTGCAGTTGTTTTAGAAAAACACAGGTATCCTATAGAAGATATCATCATCGTCTAGACTAAATTCTACTAACCTTTTGTCTATAATTCCACCATAAAAAACAGAAATCGATGTCATGGATCATATCGTATACTTATCCAATCGCTTTACGATAAGAACGTGCACTTATCAATCACAACCGTCCTGGACTATCGCTTTGCCCTTGACGTTTACTAGCTGAATCCCGAGAGTAGAGCCCTTCTCTTTGGACTTATCTTGAACAGAGCCATCCATGGCTGGCTTCAGTCCTTTCTTCCTCTTCACTTTCTGAGCCCATCCAACCAGACCAGTTTGTACATGTTCTTCAAATATCACCTTCTTGAATGAACTTCCCATCTGTATTTCATTGACATAATATAAGTAAGAAAAAAGCCAAGATTGCAAATATTTTCATAAATTTTTCGCTTTACCTGCGTGACAATCGCGTATAGAGGTAGGGTGCTGTAACTACAAAGCACTTGAACAAACACCCTGATCCAGAAAATAAAAAATAAGACCATAACTTGAGATTAATTTTGAAATAATCATCCTGTCCCAAGTTGAAAAAACAAACGTTTACGATCTTAAGAGAATCGACAAATTTATCAGAGTAATGATAAATTTACTTTCTTATCATCCATTTTTATTATAGACACTGATATATCGAGCTAAGATTAATATAATTAAAACGTATTTAACAAATTATAATTAAAATAATTATTTATAATATTTATTTCACTAGTCATAATTCGACACGTCAGAAACCATGTTAAGAAGGTAAACTTAACATTACCTAACTGATTATTTTGTAATAATTATAAGTTATAAAAAACATTATCAAGAACCATTTGTACTTGTCCTTCCAAAATAATTCCACCAAAAAAAAATGAAAGCTTTAAGAAAAACAATGAAGTACCGAGCAACCGTCTTTACCCGATTATAAGCCTTGGAATGATGAAACGCACTTGTCCCATTATGCACGAGTCGAATCCGTATTGAACCTGAGACAAATCAAAGCCATAGTAAGGTGCTCTTCCTTTTTCTAAAATTTTAATTTCGAAAAAAGTTCAGAATATTTTGCCAACCCATATCCAGAAGAAAAATCCAATCTCAAAAGCATTTTGAAAAAGAATAAAATGGATCAAGTAGAGAATAATGCGAGGACGATGAAACCAAAAGTGATCATCCGACGGCTGGACGACCAATTCGCCTTCAATGGCTGCATGTTTCTCTGCAACTTCTTGAGCCAGCTGGGTAATCACGTGCTCTAATTTAGTCCCCACCGCAAGTAAAAGCTGCATGATGAGTTTGTTAACATGAAAATCATGAGAAAGATAAATGGCGCAATTTAAACTGCTTGATCGAGTATAAGTCCGAGCTTAATCTTGGGTCGCAGTTAGAACTAGTATTTTGTTGGGTAAAGGGCACTGAAACCCTGAATTCCAGGTAAATAGGAGAATTTAACCTTGAGTTTTAAAAAAGAAAAAATGAACTATTGGGGACGCCTAAAATTTGTAGAGTTTTTAAACATGAATTAATAATAATCATTTCATTTTTCGCAGTAAAAAATTATAATATATTGTATTAATGTCAAAAAATTACAAAACTTTTAAGAATATTGTAAGACAATATTTTGGACGTGTTGTAAGAAATTCACGCCATTCGAATGATATTTTCTTAGGAATATTGAAAAAAATTGATTAATTTTTCTAAAAATAACTAAATTGTCGGCCATTTGCATGAGCCGTCCTCTCTTCAATGTTGAGCGGACGGCTCAGCCATTAAGTGTCCATCCACAACTATTAAGCGACTGTCCACAAGAATTCATTTTACCTTTCTTAAAACTCATGATTTACCTTATTTTGCAAGGTCAAAATGACAAAGACTACTTACGATGAAGGGAATGAATGCAATCCAGAAATATGTATGCCAACCTGCAGATGAAATGGATAACTTAATTTGGTCTAACTATTATCATTTTAATGACCTGAGATAAATATTGAGGAGCTTGATTTCTAATTCTAGGCATGCTGGAAGTCTTTAAAAATATTATAAATATCAATTTAGTCTCTGATCTACAAAAGTAATAGCAACAAATATCTTGAACTTCGAAATTCTTCAATTGACACATTGAAATTTACCATAATTTTAACAGACACATTGTCCTCATGTTTTTCCATTAATTTTAACGATGTTTGTCAACTTAATTAACATATTTCATCGATAAATGTTAATAAAAGTTGATAAGATTATAAATTGGTGTAATTATTACAGCGTTTAATTAATTAAATAAAAATAAAAATTTATTTTTACATCTTTTATTTCTTGATAAGTCATTAAAATTAATAAAATTGATGAAAATACTTAACAAAATCGACTGACATCTTAAAATTAGAAAAAAAAAATAATGACGGGATATTCATTATAATTATGATCAAATTTAAGATGTTTATTGACGAAATAAATTTTCAATATCAGTTGCAGCTAATATCGTAATTCATGAAGTAAATTGTTGTTTACCCTTAAAACTACTTCAAACAGTATAATATCAATTAGCTCGAGGGGCTTTTACTAAATTGTGGGTGGGAACTCGGTGGATTTTGGTTTGTTTTCTCCCTTAATTGGAAATTGGCTAATCGATTCTTATTTTTTTTAAAATTGAAACCATAATGTCCAATTTTATCAGTTTTCCTTAATCCAATGCTAGTTTGGTTTCTTGGCTTGATTTGAGGTCATTAGGTACAATTAGACTCTAATTAAGGTTTTGTTCTGCATTTGGTTTTCGTAACTTGATTTAGTTTGGTTTTGAACCGGTTTTGGAAAGAACAACCAAGAACTTCGGTTTTAATCGACCGATTCTAAATTTGATTTTTCATAAATCATCGAGTTGGTTGGGTCAAAACCGATATCACCACTAATGTCGAGTATTAATCAACCAAGGAAGTGTCATACCACTAATATTGAGCAACAAGAAGATCACCACAAAGATCCAAAGATACCAACTGCAACAACAAAAATCAAAATGAACAAAAACTTCAAACCACCCTTTGAAATATTCCAAAATTTGTACTTGCCTTATCCCAACGACTTTTTTAAAATCATCTTCGAGCGCTCTTATCATGTATCTGTGAAAGTTAAACTTAGGGTTTCCCCTGCAATGTGTCTGCAATCGAGAAAAGTTGTGAGAACCAATCATACAGTCTAATGCAAATAAAAACAACAAAGACAATAATTTTCTCACCATTATGAAACCCAATCGCATTGTCGCGTAATCTGATTTAGTCACCGAGTTATAAAATTGCTTGACAAAGGAATGCTGCCCATCAATGAAAACCCTTGACTTATTACAAAAAGTAATTTACGTGTACATAATTGTTGAGTATCGAACAACAATAATTGAGAAAAAAATAAACGAAGAATCATAAAGACACTAATATTTACGTGAAAAACTCAAAACGAGGAAAATATGGACAAAGCATAAATTTACTAATACGAAAATCAAGGTACAACGAATTTTGAGACTCAAACATCAATATATAAAAAAACCCTAATATTGATATACGGGTCAGATTTAGCCCACCTAGAATTCGAGTAACCGAATTCTAACAATAATAAATACTAATTTTTCAGAAGAACTCTTCAAATATTTCAACCAATTCAACAACGCTTGTGTTTATACGTTGGGATGTGATCATCATTATGATGTAAAATTTTGAGAATGACTTACCAACCAACCAAGAAGGGCTGAATTTTTACCAAAACCCCGAAAATGATCTTGGATAAAAGTATGCTGACGGACGTCGATGACCTTTGATTTCAGAACTGTAGAAAAATATAAATTCTATGAGAAACAATATGAAAAATCAACATTTATATTGCCTAGAACACATGCAAATTTAACCACGGAGAAGTTTTTATTTTGATTCTTGTTGTCTTTGGAGTAATACATGCACAAATTTTATTTATATGGACAAATCAGAAAGATGCATACTTTGTTGAGTATCATATTTCTCATTTGCAATGGAATCCTCCCAGTGCTTCCATTGTCGTATCTAAATCATCAAAAAGCAACTAATTTGATGAGAAAAAGTTATGAAGGGGCAAACATGAAAAGAGAATATGTAAAATACCTTAGCTCCTCCAAAAATGACAGTTAGAACACAAAAGCTGACGTGGACAACAGCAAGAATGAATATAAAGATATGAAGATGGTGCAAAGCTTCCAGTGATAACAAAGGCACTTTGTTCTGAAGAGAATCGAAGTAAATTGTTTATTATATTTTACGAACAAAATCATTGAGATTTCTACCACGATAGTCAAATCAAATGAAATAACATTATTCTCAATCCCACATTGTTAATGAATCGTGCAAAGCTTCCAGTGATAACAAAGGCACTTTGTTCTGAAGAGAATCAAAGTAAATTGTTTATTATATTTTACGAACAAAATCATTGAGATTTCTACCACGATAGTCAAATCAAATGAAATAACATTATTCTCAATCCCACATTGTTAATGAATCGTGCAAAGCTTCCAGTGATAACAAAGGCACTTTGTTCTGAAGAGAATCAAAGTAAATTGTTTATTATATTTTACGAACAAAATCATTGAGATTTCTACCACGATAGTCAAATCAAATGAAATAACATTATTCTCAATCCCACATTGTTGATGAATCTACATCGAAGATTGTTTAACATTTAAAAATCATTTCTAATAGCAAGATCAACTGAAAATGGTAACATGTATAAAATCACTTTCATAATTCGCTCATGACGACTGAACTATCTTTCTAGAGCCACANTTTCTAGAATTATATATAGCGGGAAAGTAGTTTATAACTTTTTATGAAAAGAAAATTTTGAAAATGTAAAGAGACACTTGTATTAGCCTTGCATGAAATTTAGAATCGAAGGTATATAAATTCATGTCATCAAGAAGGAAAATTAAGAGTTGAATAAAAAGGTTCTTTTTTAGATACCATTTTTCATGATTAAACACCAGATTTTCCGAACAAAATTTGGCTACATTCGGGACAAGTCATACGTATGCACGAGATTACCTAACTTTCGAGAAATTATGACAACAAATTTCCACAAACACTTACAAAAACATGCTCACATTTCAAATACAACACAATTATGCTAAAACCAGTGTTTTTGAGTTTCTGGTGGTTCACTTCTTTCAGGAGAAGCCCCAGCAAGCGCAGAGTTATTCTTCATTTCATAGTTTTTTGAAAAGCAAATCCCTTCCAAACCTAGACATGATTGAAAAATCTTTGTTTTTTTTGGAAAGATAGTTTGAATGAGTTGTTTTTTTTTTGGCCACTACTTTATCGTAAGCTTCATGAGATAGTATCACCTTGCCAGCACAGTAGCCAATCTGCGAAGAAGCAGCTTCAGAGAGCAAACGTCTGGCGGAACCAGAAATGCTTGCAGCAAAGGAAGTTTGAAAATGGTGAACTGTTGTTGATGAATCAGAAGTAGAATTTGAAGACGATCCTTGTTCTTCTTCAGCTCTATCACTAAGTTTACACGGGAGGATATTCTGAGTCAAACCCTCATGGACGCAAATCTTAGTAATGGTACTCTGAAATACCGTGAGAAGAAGGGATATAAACCCCAAAAGCATCAACTCTGAAAAAAAACCCAAGAACAAGAACAAAAATTTAAGAAAACCCCAGTTCAAATCTGCCTGGAAGTCACTGAAATCAAAACGCGATGTAAAGAAAATGGAGTTACAGACAGACCTTCCTTGATTTTCAGAAGAGCTTCGAAGAGAGGCTTTTGATTCTTCCTCTTGAGGTATTTTCCAGTGTAGTGAATAAGCCGCTCTACGGCGAGGGAAATGGCGACGATAACAGTACAGACGGCGGCGACAACCCATGTCGGAGTGAACTCTAAGGTTGTCTCTTCTTCTCCTCCGCCACTCATCGTTTAGTTTTCTGATAACCAATAAAATCTTCCTAAATGAATTCTTCTCTCTCTACTCCATGAGAGAGAGAGAGATATGGAAAGAGAAAGCGTGTTGTATCCGTGTTTGTCGGAGACTAAATTGTGCAGGCGAAAGGGCGACAACCAATGTCGGCATTTTTCTCAGTTGAAAAAGATCATGTTTTTAGCCTGTTCATTTTTTCCTCGAGGAAGACAAATGGCCGACATTGGCAATTTATGTTCAAAAATGAAATATAAATAATATTATTTTTAATTTTATAAATACAAGCAAACATAATGTACTAGGACCGGTTCAAATGGCCAGATTTGTGAAAGAAAACTCTGATGTCGGAACTTGGACACGGGTCTCTCGGGTGAGAGCCGAGTATCCTTACCAACTAGACTTCAATAGATTTTTGGAACCATTAAATCGTTAGTTCTGATTTTGGCTTAGGTTTCAAAAATTTAGAATATTAAGTTCGGGTTCCGGTTATACTACGAGTTAAATACAGAAACTAATTGGAGGTACACGTGGCAGATTGTGAAGTGTTTTGGTGAATCACCGAGCAAGGTGGCAACTCATCCACAGTCGTAGACACACAACAAACCCTCCTCGGCTTGTTTGCTAACAGAAATCATTGTAAGTGGCAAAGAAGATGAGCGAGAACGACGGAGAAGGTAGAACACACCTGCTAAGACCGGCGGCGAGGGACGACGGGAGGAGCAATCACAGGCCGAAGGAGCCGTGGGCGGGGGAGCTAGTGAAAAGCGTAGTCTACGGCGGTCATGACGCCGTAGTTTCTTGCTTTTCTCTCATCGCTTCCATGTCAGGGAGCAGACACTCTGGTAACAATTCCTGTTCAAGCAACATCAAATACACCTTAGAAAGCTTGAAAAACTGAAAATGGGGGAACCTTGTAGCAGACGCGATATCAATGGCGTTCGGAGAATATGTCTCGAGCAGCAGCGAGAAGGATGTGGCCTGCAAGAAAATGGCGGTAACAGAGTGGGACGTCAATCACCATGGATTTGCAGCGGAAATGGAGCTTCTCCATCATTATCTCTCTCTCGGAATGGATTTCGATGATGCGAAAATGGTAATCGATCCTTCGAACAGAGATTTTAATCTCGTAATTAGGTTGAATATCATATGATAAGTGCAGTGGGGAATTTTTACAAACAGGTGGTGGGCAAGTTGAGCAAATACGAAAACATACTTGCAGACGAGAAGATGAAGGCGGAGAAAGGAATGGTAGCACCGGAGCAGGAAGAGGAGCCATGGAAGAATAGCTTGGTTACGGTGGCGGCGTTCCCTTTGCTGTCCTTCATCGTTCTCATCCCGTTTACAGAGAGCGAGTGGGCGAAATTCGTCGGAGCCTGCGTTCTGTCGTTGCTTTCTCTCGTGCTTCTCGGGCTGGCGAGAGGAAGGATTGCGAGGGAAAGATATGGATTCTCCGTCGCAATGACTCTTCTCAACGGCGGCGTGGCCGGCGGTGCCGCTTATATTCTGGGCCTGAGCCTGAGGAACGCGGTGGGGAACGACGGCGTCGCTCAAGCTCCTTGACCCTTTTAGAGAATTTAGTGTAAATGTTATGAATTATAAGGTAGTATACTATATGGATAGTTTACGTTTTTGTCAATTTAATTAATATTATTCATTTGATGAGACAAAAAAAATTAAAAATATTGTAATTTAACATTTTTTAATTTTTTTTCAAAATTAATTTAATTAAATAAAAATAAACTTATTATTATGATATTTTTAGTCAAAATTTATTAAATTAATTCAAATTGCACATATCATAAAATTAATTAAAAAAATATGATATAATATTTTTTAAAATTATAATAGAATTTAAAGTACAAACAAAATTAGACTAAAAATGTCACTTTTGAATTCGATTTTAATTTTAATTTTAAAAAATTATGATTTATTGTCTAGTTTCAATATTTAAATGTAAAAAATTATGAAATTCTGATCCGATTATAGGTTATTATGACTAAAAATATAATAAAATTTAACATAAAATCAGATAAAATTTGACATAAATTCAAAAATATGTTTTCAAATATGTCTTAATCATAATTATATTTGATTATATCTACAAAATGGAACAGAACTGAGATTAAACTGCAGTTGTTATGTATTTTACAATGATCGAACTAGACTAAAATAGTCTCATCTTTAGCGTCAATGGATGATTTTTAAAATTCTCATTATTTATAGTAGTCATCTCGATAATTGATTATTTGATATTTGATATTCACCCAAGAATTAATATTCTAATTACACTTTTACTCTATTAATCTAATATTCTAAAAAAAAAAAAAAAGATTTGTAACACTTGAGAATTTGATGATGTGAATAGACCAGGTGTCGGGCAAATTTGTTCCTCCAACGCTCGACGCCGTCGACCGCCGACCCAGTTTCCCCTCTCTTTCTCTCTCTAGAAATCAATTGGGTTTCCAACAATACCCAATTTTTTACGAGGGTAGCTGAGAACAGACGAGTGGAAGTCTTTAATGGCGGCAGATTTACCAGAAGGAACAGTTCAGAACATCCTGGAGCAAGACACCCTCAAATGGGTCTTCGTCGGAGGCAAAGGCGGCGTCGGAAAGACCACTTGTAGCTCCATTTTATCCATTCTTTTATCTCGTGTTCGATCCTCTGTCTTGATTATCTCCACCGATCCGGCTCACAACCTCAGCGATGCCTTTCAACAACGATTCACCAAGTCCCCTACTCTGGTTAACGGCTTCTCTAATCTCTATGCTATGGTAAGATTTTTTGGAATTTTTTTGTATTTGTTTGAGTTGTGGGATTCATTTTAATACAGAGAGAAACCCCAATTCTACCCATTTCTTATGATTCAAGGTTGGTTCCTCTTGATAGATGTCTCCCAATTATTCATTCTGGTTGAAATTTTATGTTAATTTGTGGCCTTTCATTAATATGATAGTCAATTTTGGTAATTCCAGCGTACTTGATGGTGCTTATTGATGATTGGATTGATATTGTATCCTCAAAATCTTGAGAGCTAGTGAAGCTTTTGATCCTTTTTCACCCTTTTTTGGTCGGATGAAGTTTAGTTTTGATCATTTTACTCTTTTAAGTGGTAAAAAGACATTAAATAAGTCCCTGGTGTTCCTGTCTTTAATCCATAGGAAGAATATTTCCATTTGTGGCTATGATATTGTCATTTTAAGTAATGCTATTGTCGTCAATCAAGAACTGGTAAATGGTCTGTATATTGCCTTTCATCTTAATTTGACCACCTTTAGGTTTATAAATTACCTTAATGTTACTACCGTGCAGGAAGTGGATCCGACAGTGGAAGACGAAGATATGGTGGGTCCAGATGGAGCGGATAATTTGTTATCTGATCTGGCAAATGCTATCCCCGGAATCGATGAGGCAATGAGTTTTGCTGAAATGTTAAAGTAAGAAATCTTTTATTTATTTTTTTGCATTCTCTATATGATATATATCAGTCAATATAATTAACATATTTATGTCCTGAAGTGACAATTAGCATTGCATCAAAAGTATCCATTGACAATATGAGATGTGATTATATTTTTCCTTTCGTTGATGCTAGACTTATCTTCTTAGCATACATTTTAGCACATTTTCTTATTGTATGTGTCGAGTTGTAATTGTTGCAATAAATGTTATAAATAATAATTTTAATTGTAATATATTCAATGAACTTTAATTAGACCAATCATAGCTCGACAGATCAGTGTGTACACTAAGAATGTATGATAAGAAGGTTAATTTAATATTACTCTTTTTCTTTTGGCTATTACTGTGCTTGTAGATCCATATATGTGGTGTCACTTTTTAGCTCTTACTGACAGAAAAGTGATAGTTTTTGGCCAATTATATGTTTCCAATTTACACTTACATGTTAGGAATCATCAACATTTATGATCGAAGTAATTACGATGAAGTTTGTAAATACATGCTTTGTATATTTTTTTTTTTGAGGAATTGATTCGTAATGTTCTTAAATTGATCATTGTTTTTGCAGGTTGGTGCAGACGATGGATTACTCTGTTATCGTATTTGACACCGCTCCAACAGGCCACACCCTGCGATTATTGCAGTTTCCATCGACTTTGGAGAAGGGGCTTGGAAAAATTATGTCTCTGAAAAACAAATTTGGTGGCCTACTGAATCAGGTTGGCAATATAGTTTAGACAAGAAGAGATTCCAGTTCTTCTGCACAAACAAAGATAACGCATATTTGCAAAAGTTCTAAACCAGATTTTGTTTAGAAAAAAAAAATTCTAAACAAGAAAAGATTCTTCCTATCGAAATTTATGTATGTTTACTCGAGTGTTGTCCAGAATTATTCTTTGATTAAGTTGTTTTGATGCTAGTTGACTAAATATCAACAAATGGAACTTTGATTTGACAAAAGACAATCATTGGATCGGAATATCTAGTCTTATATGCATTACTAGTTGTAAACTTAAACCTTATGAGCTTACCAAAATTGAAGTGTGATGCTTTGCGCTGCTCGATATCAAAGAAGTAATAGATTCAATTCTGTACTCTTCAACTTTTTCCTTGTAAATTTTAAGTTTTTTTCAATCTCCATAAAATTTATAATAATTCTATTTAGGATTTGGCGAGTTTAAGTGATAATTCTTTGGTTGTTAATTTGCAGATGACCAGCCTCTTTGGCATAGGTGATGAATTTGGTGAAGATGCCATCCTTGGAAAACTTGAAGGCATGAAGGATGTGATAGAACAAGTCAATAAGCAATTCAAAGACCCTGTAAGACAACCATATTTTACCTTCTCTCATTTTCTTTTTTTTTTCAACTACCATTCGTAAATTGTTTCTCTTGTTCGTTTAGTGCTATGTATCCCATATAAAGTTAGCATCGTATATTTTGATACAACTTTCATTGAACCAGTGGGTTGATCTTCTTCTCTGAAACCAGACTGAAATTCCAATTTTTTATTATCGTATCTGATTCGAACCTCAAACTTTTGAGTATCTGAAACCCGTCAATCACGCAGCATTTACAGAATTTCCTTTCGATTCAAGAACAAAGCAGAATTAGACCCCAATCGGCAAATTCGATGGAACTGTCTTGGATTTGATATTTGTTGTTCATCAGTTTTGTAATAAATTTTGTCTATTGGTGGCCGCCTCGATTACATCAACATCACATATTTTTGCAGGATCTGACCACGTTTGTTTGTGTTTGCATTCCGGAGTTCCTCTCTCTATACGAAACCGAGAGACTCGTACAGGAACTCACCAAGTTCGAAATTGATACGCACAATATAATAATCAACCAAGTACTCTTCGACGAAGAAGGTATGCGTATCACTTCTGCTTATTCTTCTTTTAGTTATTCAATCTTCTTCGTTTGGTTGCTATTTAACGCACAAATTCGTATTTTACTCTTAGATGTTGAGTCCAAGTTGCTTAAAGCCAGAATGCTTATGCAACAAAAGTATCTCGACCAATTTTACATGTTGTATGATGATTTTAACATCACCAAGCTCCCTTTGCTACCACAAGAGGTAACCTTAAATTCTTATATTTTCACATCGTTTTGGATTTTGGTTATACATCAAACATATATAATTTTATATAGTGATAGTACATTTATTTTTTTAGCATACAATCTTATTGTACAAGCTGNTACATGTTGTATGATGATTTTAACATCACCAAGCTCCCTTTGCTACCACAAGAGGTAACATTAAATTATTATATTTTCACATCGTTTTGGATTTTGGTTATACATCAAACATATATAATTTTATATAGTGACAGTACATTTATTTTTTTAGCAACAAGCTGACACGTCGAGCTGTGATTGAACTAGCTAAAATGCATCTAATGTATTGCATTTAGGATAATTATATATTATATCTAAAGTAACGCTAAGTTTACATTCTTAGCATACTCTCTTAACTTACCTTTTGATATGTTAAGTTTTGATTGATCTAATTCAAGTGTTTTTAGTATATTACAATTAAAATATTCATTTATAATATTTATGCACTAATCAGAATTTGATACGTCAAAAGATAAGTTAAGATGATATGCTAAGAAAATAAGTCTAGCATTACGTTTATATTTATCACACAAATCACAGCTCGACACGTCAGTATGTATAATAAGAATGTATGCTAAAAAGATAAACATTGTATTACCCTTTGTAATATGCGTATCGATTTCTCAAATGGAAAAATTATTTTCTTTTTGGGTGTTGATCAAGTATTGAACTTTGTAGGTTACAGGAGTGGAGGCTTTGAAAGAATTTTCAGCTCGTTTTCTAACACCGTATCAACCCTCCATTAAAACGAGCTCGGTCGAGGAATTGGAGAGAAGAATATCGACTTTGAAGCTTCGGTTGAAAGATGCAGAAGCCGAGCTCGAAAGAGTTCGAAAAGGTAAACAAAAAGTGTAACCATGTTGTCGGGGTTTTTAATGAAATTATTTGGATCGAGTTTGAAGCTTTTCCAACTTGATTTGTTCTTGTTTTAGTGACAGCATTTTGATTCGTTAAGAAAAACAAAAGAATCTTGTTGAAGTAATTCTAAAATATGTCACAGGTTACGTTATCTTTTCTTTTTATTAAATTTAAATTGCCAATAAATAATAAAATCACAAGTAATTTTGTGGAATTTAGTGTCAAATTCAGATTTTTCTCGAACCAAAAAATTAGCTGCTCGGTTAGTTTTTTATGTGCATAAATAATAATAATTTTATTTTCCAAATATGCACAAAACTTCTAGTATCTGAGTGCAACAATTAAAAATTAACCGATTCGATTTGGGTCAGCACGATGGAATCATATATAAATGTTCTTGATTTTGGTTTTTTGATGCAACTGAATCAAACCAAATTTCAAAGCTTGATATCTTGTCACGAATTGAATCGAGCAACCATAAATCGAATAAAAACTCGGTCACTAAGAAATCAAGATTTCTCCATTGAAAACACAATTCGAGAGGGAGGGAGGGAGAGAGAGAGAGAGAGCGCTATGAAATCAAGTTTTCTAAATGCACACGACTCAATTTGCCTGATTTACACACCCATCATCTCTCCTATCTCTTCCAATGTTTTCACTCTTCCATCCCCCACTCCATGCCTCCACTCGATCATCTGTTTTTCTTTCGAATTCAGACTGTCGAGTCGGCTTCATCAGCACCTACTCGGAAGATTCGGCTTCCGGGTCGGAANGAGCTCGGTCGAGGAATTGGAGAGAAGAATATCGACTTTGAAGCTTCGGTTGAAAGATGCAGAAGCCGAGCTCGAAAGAGTTCGAAAAGGTAAACAAAAAGTGTAACCATGTTGTCGGGGTTTTTAATGAAATTATTTGGATCGAGTTTGAAGCTTTTCCAACTTGATTTGTTCTTGTTTTAGTGACAGCATTTTGATTCGTTAAGAAAAACAAAAGAATCTTGTTGAAGTAATTCTAAAATATGTCACAGGTTACGTTATCTTTTCTTTTTATTAAATTTAAATTGCCAATAAATAATAAAATCACAAGTAATTTTGTGGAATTTAGTGTCAAATTCAGATTTTTCTCGAACCAAAAAATTAGCTGCTCGGTTAGTTTTTTATGTGCATAAATAATAATAATTTTATTTTCCAAATATGCACAGAAATTCTAGTTTCTGAGTGCAACAATTAAAAATTAACCGATTCGATTTGGGTCAGCACGATGGAATCATATATAAATGTTCTCGATTTCGGTTTTTTGATGTAACTGAATCAAACCAAATTTCAAAGCTCGATGTCTCGTCACAAATTGAATCGAGCAACCATAAATCGAATAAAAACTCATTCACTAAGTAATCAAAATTTCTCCATTGAAAACACAATGAGAGAGAGAGAGAGAGCTATGAAATCAAGTTTTCTAAATGCACACAACTCAATTTGCCTGATTTACACACCCATCATCTCTCCTATCTCTTCCAATGTTTTCACTCTTCCATCCCCCACTCCATGCCTCCACTCGATCATCTGTTTTTCTCTCGAATTCACTGTCGAGTCGGCTTCATCAGCACCTACTCGGAAGATTCGGCTTCCGGGTCGGAAATCCCTTCCTGCACAAACTATGCATTCGAATGGAATATCGAAGCAAGATATTATACGAATAATAAGACAGAGATCCATCGATTTTTGGGGTAATATTGAAGTGGACAGGCCGACTTAAACCGACGGACTAAAAGAGATCATAATGTTTCGGTTTAATTGTGGTCTTGATCTTCGTCTTAATATTTTAAAATTAAAATTGATTAGTCGGATTTTATTTTTAAAAATTTGGACTGAATCAGACTATGTCATTTCTTATTGAAGTTTGATGTTTAATAATGGTAAATAACGTTGATAAATATGTATTTTAAATTTTCTTCATACTATATAGTTAATTGTTATTATAATTTATAATCAATTAATCCATTTTTTATTTAATATTTTATATTCTTATATTAAATGTCATTTATTTTTCTCTGATTTGAATTAATTTAAATCTTATTAATTTTTATTGATTTTAAATTGACCGGTCTGGACTAGAATTTCTAGTTTGGTCGTGATCATGTTCGAATTTGCAAATCAAAATGTACTGATTCAGTCTTATTTTTTCAAAACTGAATCAGACCACGTCCACCTAAGGTAATATTATTGTTTTTTCGAGTTTTTTTAGATTAAAAAGAAGTTTAAACTTAGCGAATCCGGTTATGAAAGATAAGAACTACAAACCGAGGGTTTGAGACTTCGATCGATTCCAATCTTCTGCTTGAGCGATGAGGGAGCTTTCGGAATAAGTAGACTGCAGAAAGCCTCTTCATAGATAGCCCTTCCATGGCTGCAATTTCTTCATTGCTGGGAAGGGATTGCTTTCTGGCCTCCTTTACCCTATAAGTTGCCTCCACCATGTGAAACTAGGCCACATAAACAGTCAAATTCTCCAAATTATGGATTTTCAAATCAAATTTTTTGTTCCCAAAAGAAATCGAAAGCTTAGGGATATTAAACTTACGGGTATCGTTCTTGACTGATCGGAAAGCGACTTTCGAATAGACCGTTTAATCCACCAATGGGCATAGGTCGAAAACGTGAGTCCTTTCGAAGCATCAAACTTCTCGCCCCTCTTACAAGTCCTCGACACCCTTCCTATTAGATCAAATCACGATTCAAATGCAGTGTGAAAAAGTTGATGAAGATGGAAGAAATGGATGTTATATTTACTATCAGATATTCGATCCATAGATTATATTTATTAAGATAATATACAAATAATTAAATTATCATTTACCCATAAACTCGGATTTTTGAGACAATTAGTATGGTACCACATCCAGAGGTTTAAAGTTTGATCTTCAGCAACGATAAAAAGAACTCATTAAAAACCCCAGATGTAAGGGTTGAAAAAACGATCAACATGTGAGGAGAAATGTTGAGATAATAATTTTGAATGATTAAATTATCTTTTACCAACGAACTCTGACTTTTAGGACAGTTCCTAATCTGTCAATATCGATTGTATTTAGTGTAGTTTATTGTCACAAATGATCGATATTCTTCCAATTTAATAGTAATTGGTAAATCAAGGCACACCATTTATCACACAAGCATATATGCATTCAAAAATTCATCCTAGATCCATGATAGTTCTTTGCTTTTGAAGTGAAGAGTCTAATATTCTTTTTACCGCACAGTAAATACTCTCTTAACTTACCATTTAACATAAATCAAGTTATTATTAGAGTAATAAATCAATTTTAATTATAATACATTTAAAATGTTTTAATCGAACCAATCGAAATCAGAAATTATGTTAATAAGTTAATTCTAGCATTACTCATATGAAATAATTAAAAAATGAGATTAACATTAAACATTACAGTAATTCAACAGCCATGAACAACGAGCATCTTATTTCTGTAGAAAAATCACACCAAACCCTAACCCTAACCCTAAAACAAGTAGAAGAAGTTCAATACAACTAAGTCGATTCAGAGCAATCTGTAGGTTTAAACGTAACAGTATTCTCTACAGAATCATAGCCCACGAGAAAATTCATCTGAGCTATGTTGCCGTAGATCGCAATATCATCGGCGCCGGCGAAAGCAAAGCAGACAAGATCTTCTGAAACTCTAACGAAGGTGTTTATCTGTTTTAGTTCAACGCTTGCTCCGTCGAAATGAACTGTAATTTCAGGGACATTAATGTCGTCCGTGTGGGTCTCGTAGCACAAGCTCAAGCCCTGGACCGGACTTTCCGATCGTTTGAGCTCGATCTGATCGGCAACTGCAGATTCCAGTTCTGAGTAGAATGATTGAGGAACTAGGGTTAGGGTTGTTCCTGAATCGATTATGATGTTCCCGTCCGACGATCCAAACGGAGAATCGGTGTAATCTATGCGCTTTGTTCCGACGCTAATGGCTTCTAGGTTTAAGAAATAGAAAGAAGGTTGTTGTTCTCCGGTGAGCAATGGAGTTGAAACGGCTGAATCTCCGGCGACGATGGCTCTATCGCCGAAATGAAGCTTGCTTATTTCATATTTTGAGTTAATTGGGATTAGACAGTAGGAGAATTTGCCATTAATGGAGGAACCCATTTGAGATACGAGGGATTCAGGTCCACGACCGAGGCCAACTATGCCGGAGCCCTCTTCTCGGAACGTTCCCTGGTTGTCGAAGCCACAGCCGATGATGGTTTTCGGAAAAGCCACCGCGCCGGCGGTGGTGGAGCCGAGAGTGACGGTGTCGACGGCGATGACGCCATTGGTGTAAGATTGATCGCCATAAGAGACTGAATAGCTACACGACGAAGCTCCGTCGCAGGAGGACCGGCCGACTTCGCTGCAGACGGCGGATTGGCACGAGACAGTTTTGTATGTTCTTGATTTTCTGGGGTCGAAAATCGGAGCTATTTGTTTGTAGCAATTCTCGCATGGCTGGCATTGGGTCCATATAAGGTCGCTGCCGGTGTCGACAATGGCGGAGATCGGAAACGGAGGAGAACCCAGAGAGATTTTCACAAGGTATTCGCCGGAGTTGGCCGTGATGGTGGCCTCGGCTGAGTCATCAGAAACCGACAAAGCAGGGTTGAACCTCCGCGCACGGTTGATCGAGCGGCGGAAGGAGGCGGCTAATCGCTCATATCGGCTTTCCGACTGTCTGTACAACGGAGAAGCCGGCGAATCACGGTGAAGCATATCGACGGTGAACCCATTACCGTTAACTTCCGACGAGCAAAACGCGGCAACGAAAACAACAACAAAAGAGAAAATCAAAGCGAAGGAGCTAAACTGAGACGTCGCCATTGTTGAGAAGCTGAAGAAACGTTCCCAGACCTGAGAAATATATAAAGAGAGGGATAAGAAGCCATGATCGACGAACATGAAGGGATGAACGTGCATGATTTTGTTCTGAATTCAACGCGCTGCCATTAATGCAGCATATTATTCCATATTTACGTCCCGGTTTTCTATTTTTGCATGGATTTCAATCATAATTCTGATTTCCATGACCGAATCAGAAGAACAGCTGTGTCTGTTCATCGTGATGATTGATATTCCATGTTGAAAATTTATTAAATTAAATTAAATTTGAAGAGTAATGAATAAATGGTATTATTGTTCTTTGGCCTAATTTTAGTTAATGAATTAATATTGATAAAAAAACATTAAATTCTCAGTTACTACACTATCATCTAAAAGAGGATTTTTAATAATTAGGATAAATACGATCGACATATAAGTTAAAATAAGCAATTGGAGTTGCTATACATATAAGTGATTGTGATTTAATGATTTTTGTAATGATGCAAATATTATTTCATTGAGGGTGAAACGTTATATTTTCATTAGCAAATGTTGATAGTTCGAGGTAAAATCTACAGTAATTATAAGGGATATCTTGAAGTTAAGAGTAACTAATATCTTATATTTTTAATTATATTAATAAATATAACTATTTAATAACTGACACTTTAAATTTTTTGTTTATTAATTAACACATCAAAGGTTAATAAATTATCAATCAATATCTTATCGTTAAATTTCAGTTAATTAATTTTTTTTATAATTTAATTTTAAATTTTTTTAAATTATTATATATTCTCAATCAAAAATAAAAATTAGAATGAAGATAAATCAAAATTGAATATAAAAAAAATGTATAATAAAAAATTGAAAATATCATATATTTTAAGATATTAATTGATAAAATTAAAAATATTTTTAAAAAAACGTTCATACTTCAAGATATCAATTGATACAATTTACCATATAAAGTATCAGTTGAAAAATATTTTTCCTTTTAAAGTATCGATTGATAATTACCCTAAAATCTACAATAAACCTAATGATTTGTGTGGAACTAGGCAATGAAATTAGGTTAAAAATAATCAAAATAAACAAACATATTCAACCTTGACGAATATATTTTTAAAAACATAATGCAAAGTTTTGCTTTCTTAAATCCTGGGGCGGCGATGGTGCGCTCTCATACTTGATTCGATCAATATTGAAGCACATATTCAGCATATTGTCTAACTTCTTTTGGTTTGTTGGATAAAGTGCTAACAATTATGAACTGTTTAAATAAATTGGCTTATTTCTTTCTAAATCATACTCACATTTTTAACGTAAACAAGATGATTGTATTAGTTTCTTAGCAAGAAAACCAAACTTTAGAGATTACTTCGCATTTATCAAACTCGAGACTAGGAGGCTTAATGAACCATTTTACCTGTTGATCAAAGCTGCCATTTATGCACCACAGGCTGCAGATCTGTTCCTGCTGGGATAATCTCAAAACCAGATCTGTTGAAAAAAAGAAAAAGAAAAACAAAAGCCAGCCAATTCTCATACTCCCAAGTCCCAATTGTCTCATATAATACCATAATTAAAACATTATCAAACACAAATAAATGAGCCAAGATTCAGTGAAAATATAAGCGTTTAAAGGTAACAAACAATCAAAATTTTGGTGCATACGCATAAGCAATTCCATCAAAAGCCAACAACATCGTAGAAAATGCCTCGAACTGCAATGGCGACGCGGTGGAAGAAAACAAAAATATCCTGTAAAATCAAAAATTGCTTAGAATACTAGGAGGTAGATATCCCTAAATCAAAAGTTACATATAATAAGATGAATGAAACCGATCTGATAAGAGCATTTGTAGTTGTTAAAATCTCACATTTTTTTCACGATTTCCTACATCAAACAATTACCAATATAAACTCTGAAGACTTTGGCTAACTAGAAACATATGCAATTCAAAAGAAAAGAAATATGGCTTGATTATTTCTTATCCACCTAGATTTAAGATGAGTAACTCCAAGGCAGTGAATAGAAGTGCTGTATATTAGTGCACAAATTCAAAAGAAAGATCGCAACTAAAAAACACGACCCAAAAAAAATTTCCGGAAGTAAGATGAAAATATCAACTGATATGTGAATATAAGGAGCACACAATGTACCTCACATATATTAACGCCTTTGAGTTTTACCAATTGAGCGTTTGCCAGAGTATAAGTGCTTGGGCCTTAAAGTAGGAATAACCCTATCTGCCTCTCCACGACGAGAATCCTTGTTCCTGCTCTTGATGGCTTTTTTACTGATTTTTATTGCCTTCATCTTTTGAGCTGAATCCTTAAAACCATCACCAGGTG
The DNA here is from genome assembly GCA_003255005.1 of Begonia fuchsioides. NCBI lineage: Eukaryota > Viridiplantae > Streptophyta > Magnoliopsida > Cucurbitales > Begoniaceae > Begonia > Begonia fuchsioides. Next base: position 170,946 of record QAOC01039098.1, on the reverse strand, counting down.
AAAATTCATGGGGAGGTCTAGATCTCGATCTTGACATTGACAAGGATCGCGATTTCCTTCGCAACTTCTTACTGGGTGTATCCTTGTCCATGTCCATATCTTCACCACCATTGTCAACAGATCGGTCCCTCTTTCTGCCAATCCTAGTAACGGACTTACTTTGAGCTCGATTAATGGCTAAACTAGGATCCAAACCCAATGCAGATAGTTGTCGTCCCATTCTTTCAGTCGTGAAGTCCCCATTTTTAGCAAATTTCCTTGGCACAATCGGTCGGCTCTCTGCTGTGCTTTTCTTGATTCTGTGCTGTTGAATGAGCAAGCTTTTCTTTTTCCTGATTTCAGCCAATGCCTTCTGCTCTTCAGGAGTAAGATCTTGGCCATCCATCTCAAAATCATCATCAGCTTCCTCGGTTTCTCGAAGCCCTTCTTCTCTTTCGAGCTCCTCAAGTCTTAAAAGAATATCAGGATCAACAAAGTCATAAACATTATGCCCATCAATTATTTCAGGCATTATATCTTCTTTCCATGAATCGTCCGCTAAAATATAGTTCTTCTTCAAACTGGCTGAATATACACCAGCCCCACCATTCTCATCCTCCAAATCTCTTTCTGTTTTCTTCTTTTCCTTCTCTGCAGCCTGCTTATTAGCTCTGGCTTGCAAAACTGCCTCTGGTATGCAAGGAGGTCTTTCAATATTGTCTCGGGGTTTTGGCATTGCGACATGAAATCTATTCAAACAATCATTAATTTTTTTAGACTTCATTTTCAATTCCACCCTCTGATTTAATAACCTCTCACAAGCAGCATTCTTCACTGCTATCACCCCTTCTTCTGTTAAAGTGCTCATTTTCAGTAAAACACCCTCATCACTTGTTGCCTCGCCACCCTGACCAATCAAAGTTTTCATAGCATCGGCTTTCATCTCCATGACCAATTTCATGTCTTCCTCAGATAATCCCTCAAACGACTGCAAATCAGTCTTGTTGCAAACTATGATTAATGGCTTGTTCATAAATAAAGATTTAATGCTATGAAATAGAGCTGCCTGTTGGGAAATGCTGTACCCACATGACCCAGAGATGTCCAAGAAGAAAAGCACAGCAGCTCGCAGATGAGCCAATGCAGTAATGCTACACATCTCAATAATGTTTCTGTCTTCAAATGGTCGATCTAAAATTCCTGGTGTATCAATGACTTGATACCTGAGATACTTATAGTCAGTATGACCTACAAACAAAGACTTGGTGGTGAAAGCATAAGGCTGAACATCTACATCAGCCCTAGTGATTTTGTTGATGAATGAGCTCTTCCCAACATTAGGATAACCACAAATCAAAATTGTGCGAGTATTGGGGTCGATGGAAGGCAGCCTCGCCATATGTTGCCTAATTTGCTCTAAGTAAGCCAAGCTGGGGCCAATCCTCTTTATCACTGTGCACATTCTTCCAAGAGCAGCAACTTTTAGAGACTTGCATCGATACAGTGAGTCACCATACTTCAACATTTTCACAAAATCTTTTGCAATTTTACTGATGAGATTTCGAGCAGTATTAATCTGCCCCAGCGCAAGCTTGTAGTGATCTTTGTTATACAAAACATGAAGTAAGTCGCCATAGAAAGGATGGATATCATCTAATCGAGGGAACTCGTCAATTATTGCTGATAGCTTCTCATGGAAATTTGTTTGAGTATACTTTACTTTGCGCATATAAAACTGACGCAACCGGGAGATTGCATAACCCTTGTGGACAACAGTTGGTGTCTGCCTTTGTGTGCGAGAAAGGATGATGTCAATGAAGTCCTTCCCATTGGGCACCACAGTAATCTTTTTGAAATTATACTGCACCATTTCTAACGTCCAAAAGCCACTCTACAAGATCAATCACACTCCATTAGATTCAACTGGAGTTTATGTGACCCTTTATATAGCAGAATAATTCATAAGTACATAAAAATAATTTTCTATGCTCAATATGTGGCGTGTGGTTTAAAAAGATTATAATAAGGAAAAGACACATGAGATAATTATAAAAAAAGCAATTTTAGCGGGGACATGATTAATGGAAGAAAGAAATGTTTTCTGTAAGGGCAGACACATAATTCAGTCCATTTTTGGGACATCAATCGGTGGTCCATGGTTCAGCCTCATAGAACCAATTCGGACAGTGGTCCATGGTTCAGCCTTCATAGTCACATAATGCACACTGGAACTGAACCCGTGGTTGAGTAACAGGTAACGGTTCTAGCAGATAAACAAAAATAGAAGAAAAAATAAATTTGCTCTTGCTCCTAATTTTGTATAGTCTTCTTGAAATTTATAAGTTTGTGTTCTGAAAAACAATTAACAGATGCAACTTAATGAGTATATTCCTTTATAACGTCTTATCCTTCATTTGGGAGGGTGATTACATCTTCCATGCTGCATATAGGACAAATCTGAAAGCAATTTCTAATCTTTTCGTATAAAATTAGCACATCAGAGTATAGAATTCTTTGGTGGTTGTTTTTCTTCTGAATTATTGTTGAAATATACTATGATGATCAAATTTCTCTCTCTCGTTCCTTTTCGTCAGAATCTCAGTTTTTTATTTTACATCTAATAGGATCCAGGTGAAAAATATGAAAGAGAGAGAGAGAGAGAGAGAGAGAGAGAGGAAACAGGTTCCCTCAAACATCACGAGAGTAAAGCGTTTCTCCATAAGACTGAAAAAGAAATCTACACGAATAAAACACAATTGTTATCAACAAACCTATAACTTACTCAGCAGTCTGCGGGTAGACGAAATAGAAAACGCGCAGTAGGCTGTTGGAAGACGGCGACGAACAATTCCACGAGAATTTTCGCGCGATCCTCCTCGTTTCGGCGGCTCCTTCGACAGCTGATTGAAGATGCTACAAGCCAGAGTCACTTGAGAACCCTGCTCCTTGTATGAAGCCAGGTTAGGGTTTAACGAGAGCCTGGATTTGGGCTAGGCTTATTAGTTTATATGGGCTTCAGTTGGTTTGGGTGGGCCGGGCAACTAAATGTGGGTTAATGGGTCTGATTTGGTTTGGTTTTTTGTTAATCACTCGGGGATCGATTTATAACGTCGGCATAGGGTTTGGGCAGAATCGGATCAGGACCACGCCGGTTACGGTCCGGTTTCAATCTCAATTCACAGAACTATGAAACAATACTGAGATCGTGGGTTAAAAATAATCTAAAATCAGATAAAATTCGACAAAAAAATCAAATAAAATCCAATATAAACTTAAAATCGGTTCCAAACTCAGTCCACTGACTCAATAATAATCCATGGTTTTTTAATTTTTAGCCCCTTATAAAAAATAATACTTTTTTATGCTTTCTTTAAGTGTACTTGTTAACATGAACAATAATGAATTCTCCAAATGATATAAAAATAAAGAAAATAATTATCAATGAGTAATTATAATCATTGATTTCTTAGTTTTAGATATCAATCTTTTCGTGTTTTATTATATCATGTGTGTAGCCCGCACAAGCATAGCTCAGTTGACTCAGAGATGGTAGATTGAGTACAAGAGCCTAGGTTCGACGTCTGCGTTGTCCTAGCGTGGGAGTTGTTACCCCCAATGTTGGGGTAGCTTCTTAGGATATCAGGTAAAAGCCTCTTATCTCTGGGCCGCTGAGTCACTGTGATTTAACCCTCTCACAAACTGTCGGGCCGGGGTCTCGCCTTTTGGGTACAAGTATACTATGTGTACTTTCAAAGACGAGAACAGTGTCCTACCTTGATTTGCAGGACAACCCTTCTGAAAAAGATACAAATCATGGTTCTTTTGTTGTTTTGAACCTTGATTCTAATATCTTGAATTAAACTAGAGCCAAACTATCCTGTTTGTGGGAGATGGAGGTATTTCCCCTGCAATATGGTTGCTTGCTTGCTTAAAGGTGCTGTTGTATTATAACAAGCTTAATAGCAACTGTGCTCTTATTTTGGAGTGGGCATATAATACGATCTCCTTCTGAAGATTTATCCTTGGATCAGGTAGCAAGCCCTCGTCCAGTCATTGAGAAAATCACAGAGAATTCAAAAGAGAGAAGAGAAGAGAGAGACGAAAACTAAAAATAAATTTTTCTCATTAATCATATCGTTTCTCACTGGTTTACAACCTCTTAAATAGAATAAACTTAACCTAATTTAAATAAAAAAATATTAAATAAGGCAATTAACTATACCACGAAATAAGAAATTATAATTTTCTAATTTAAATAAAGAAAATTATTAGATCCAAATATAACAAGGATAAACGAACTCTGACATTATTTGACAGAATAAAATGTGTTTTGTAGAGCTTTTATTTCGATTCAACAAGAGACGTTTTGAGATTATAAATCCAAGAATAAATCTAATTTATTAGATGTCTTAACAAAGGCTATCTGGGAGATGCTGATTTTAATCATCAATACAGATTGTTGGAGTTTATATAACCTTGCTCCTCTCTTTTTCTTCCATTTTATATTTATTTTCTGCCTAGTTAATCTAGTTTCTGCTTTGTGATATCCTTTTTTCACCATTATCTTTCTAAACTAAGAAGTGGAAGCAAGACGATGAAAAACAATATGCTCAGAACTTTACCCAGAAAATTAAGTACTCTTCTTCATAGCAGAGTTAGGTTTACAGAATTTCTAGATTAGACAGCTGAAGATATTAACATCCAATTAAATGAAAAAAATGATTAAAGTGTAAAAAGAAAAAAAAATTATGATGATTTAAGGTAGAAAACCTGTGTCAATTATGAAGCTCCAAAATTTCTTTCATGGCTGGTCAATGGAGATCCTCCTGAAACAAGTGAAATCAATCCACACCTGTTTTAAATGACCATGTATAAAATCCCAACGTTAAAAAACAATTCCATGATCTAATATTCTTAACTGTTACCTTCATCTATTTCAGTATTTCTCATCCTCGGATCTCTTGACGGCACGGAAACGCTGCGATTTATGGTCTGTGGAGGAGCTGGCAAGGGGGATGCTACGCTTTTTACGAGCTTTTTACTGACGGTAGAAACGAGTTGATCTTTCGAAATCAATGGACTGGAATGGCTGATAAACCCTGAAGGTTTCGTCGAATTTAAGGTTGTGGGAGGCCTAGGAAGCTCATGAAGCTCGCTTATTTTTGGAGAAGACATGAATTTTGGAGAAACCGGAGATGTCGTACGAGGTTGTCGCAGATTTCGCAATAGGGGGCTCGAAAACAGTTGGGGATGATCGGTTGATGAAGGAAATGAAGGGTGAGATTTTCCCATCAATGGACCGGAAAATGCCTGTCTTTTAATCTTTTTTGCAATCCCGTCAATTGGAGATGGGAGTCGAGTAGGCCCAACATTGTTGTTACTTTCTTTGAGCACATGATCTTCATTGATAACAGCCTGTCCTGATGTTTTCTCATCTCCAATCAACTTTTCAGTTCTTTTTGGATCAAGAGGAGTTGAATGTCGAAAAGTTTGCTTATCGCCGGGCATGGGATTGACCGATTTTGCAGAATTTGGGGTAGGAAGTGCATAGGTACAGAATTTTCGAGACACCGATGGAAGAATTTGGCCAATTTTGGCAGCATTGTCGTGTTTATTTTCAGAGAAAAGTGGGGCTGATTGGCTGCCTAACCTGGCGTTATAGGAGAATGAATTTAGGCCAAACTTGTCGATATTTTCCTGCAAGTTTCGGCAAATAAATTTCAAAAACATTACATCAATCGAGATTAGATATGTCATTGGTATAATGGATAATTGTAAAATTTGTAAAGATTTACCTTGACAGCTTCTTCCCTCAGTGGAAAAGTGACATCCACTTGATCCAACTGCAGAAAAAAGTATCACTTAGTAATTGTGTTCATGGATCAGAATACTTTCATTTGCAGTACTCAATGTAGACTTTTTTGAAGGAAAAATAGATGTATAGTTTGTTACAACTTTTCATCCATTCACTCTAGGAGCGAGCAAAACAGGACCAGAACCGTCAGTTTTGGTCTGGTTCTGTCCCAATATCGTGAAACTAAAACCGGATCGTGGATCAAAAAAATGACAAAAAAATAGATGAAACTCGATCCAAAGTCAAATAAAATTGAATATAAACTCAAAAATCAATTCCAAACTTGGTCCAATTACTCAAAATTCGATCTAAATATATAAAAAAAAAATTCATATGAAACTGGATCAGAAAAAACCGAAACTATATCATATTTCACGATTCCAATTTTGATTCATCCTAAAACTAGACCAGATCATGCCCAACCCTGCTTCATTCGGTGGGGCTTCACTTGCTCGTCCTCTAGTCACAGTCCATGGTAGGGAGCATGATTCACCCTATGAAAACAGAGTCCAACCCCTAGTAATTTCCTCATGGAGGATTCGAATCTTGAACCTCTACCTTGCAAGTAGAGGTTCTTTAACTAATCCTCATGGAGGATTCGAATCTTGAACCTCTACCTTGCAAGTAGAGGTTCTTTAACTAAGTGTTGATAGATGGAGGGTGCTGACCAGACAGAAGGCCGGATAAAACTCCACAAAAGAAGTGCCAGGTAGGGAGTCGTAACTTTTAATCATGGAGAAAAAATGAACTTACCTCCATTGAACGTCGTAGAGCAGAAAGACCTTGACGATTATCATTTTTTCCANCTTTCTTTGAGCACATGATCTTCATTGATAACAGCCTGTCCTGATGTTTTCTCATCTCCAATCAACTTTTCAGTTCTTTTTGGATCGAGAGGAGTTGAATGTCGAAAAGTTTGCTTATCGCCGGGCATGGGATTGACCGATTTTGCAGAATTTGGGGTAGGAAGTGCATAGGTACAGAATTTTCGAGACACCGATGGAAGAATTTGGCCAATTTTGGCAGCATTGTCGTGTTTATTTTCAGAGAAAAGTGGGGCTGATTGGCTGCCTAACCTGGCGTTATAGAAGAATGAATTTAGGCCAAACTTGTCGATATTTTCCTGCAAGTTTCGGCAAATAAATTTCGAAAACATTACATCAATCGAGATTAGATATGACATTGGTATAATGGATAATTGTAAAATTTGTAAAGATTTACCTTGACAGCTTCTTCCCTCAGTGGAAAAGTGACATCCACTTGACCCAACTGCAGAAAAAAGTATCACTTAGTAATTGTGTTCATGGATCAGAATACTTTCATTTGCAGTACTCAATGTAGACTTTTTTGAAGGAAAAATAGATGTATAGTTTGTTACAACTTTTCATCCATCACTTCACTCTAGGAGCGAGCAAAATTGGACCACAACCGTCAGTTTTGGTCTGGTTCTGTCCCAATATCATGAAACTAAAACCAGATCGTGGATCAAAAAGATGACAAAAAAATAGATGAAACTCGATCCAAAGTCAAATAAAATTGAATATAAACTCAAAAATCAATTTCAAACTTGGTCCAATTACTCAAAACTCGACCTAAATATAATAAAAAATATTTTTTTTAAATATGAAACTGAATCAGAAAAAACCGAAACTATATCATATTTCACGATTCCAGTTTTGATTCATCCTAAAACTAGACCAGATCATGCCCAACCCTGCTTCATTCGGTGGGGCTTCACTTGTCCGTCCTCTGGTCACAGCCCATGGTAGGGAGCATGATTCACCCTATGGAAACAGAGTCCAACCCCTAGTAATTTCCTCATGGAGGATTCGAATCTTGAACCTCTACCTTGCAAGTAGAGGTTCTTTAACTAAGTGCTGATCGATGGAGGGTGCTGACCAGACAGAAGGCCGGATAAAACTCCACCGAAAGAAGTGCAAGGTAGGGAGTCGTAACTTTTAATCATGGAGAAAAAATGAACTTACCTCCATTGAACGTCGTAGAGCAGAAAGACCTTGACGATTATCATTTTTTCCATAGTCAAAACTCAATTCCCCATCATCGCTCGCATCATAGCTATCACTTTCATCAGTAGAGAGACTTTCATCATCGTTGTCGTCGTCATCGTATTCGAGCCCATTAAAGTGATAATCGATATGTTGATTTTCTGTGACCCATTTAACATGTGGTTCTACTGCTTCAAGAGACTTAAGTGCCTTCTTAAAGAAGAATAACTGTTTGCCAAGCAAGAAAATGTTAAAAAAAGTATTAAAAAAGGAAGAAAAATACAAGAAATGATCATAAAAATGAGAAGCCAAACCTGAGCAGCATGGTGACGCACAGCTTGAGTTAGAAGACTTCGAGATTGGCCCTGTTTTAACGATTTTAATCGAAAAACGAACAATGTAGCCTCCTCATCATATTCATCTTGGGCAGTTTGCAACTGCTGAAGAGTGAAAGTTTCCCCTTTTGTGCTTCTTGATCTTCCCTTCTCTCTCTGTCTTGTTCTGATGTATTCATATATATCTCTGCATATCAAGCAACAAGAGACTTTGGTGAAAATCTTTATGTTTGTACTTTATTTCAAATTATGGAAGCTTTTGTGAGAATCTACGTTTAGACCTCTTTTCTTCACATTGTCGTTTCATCTCCTGCATGAAAAAAGAAAAAACTTAGTTAAGAAAGTGTAATGCTGCTTCGGGTGGGCAAAATCAGATCGGGACCGCAAACTAGATTAGATACGCTAATTTTGGTCAGATTATAAACTCAATTTTTAAAAAATTAGGATTCATGCTCCGGTTTTAATCTTTAAGACTAAAAAACTATAAGACGAAAACCGTAGGTTACAAAGACCAAAAATCGGGTAAACCAAACTCAAACTCTAATAAAATCCTATATAAATTAAAAAATTAGCTCCAAAACCCGCTCTATCACTCAAAACTCAATCCAAATTTAATTAAAAAATATATTATACTTTAAAATTTTAAAAATATAAAATAGAACTAGAATAAAATTGAAATTGCACTATATTTCACGTTTTCGGTTCCAAAAATCTAGAAATCCTGAGTTAGTTCTATTCTAAGATAGAACCGGATAAGATCGGACCATGCTCACCCGTTGCTGCCCCCCTTTAAGTTGAACTAATTTAGACCTTTACAAAAAGTGAGCAACAATAACACAAAAAATTACAAATTCGAGAGGACTGATCTTGAGCGCTAAGCACCACATCGTGTGGTATTCTTTCTTAGATTACCACCAATGTCAAAAGTTTAAAGTATAAGGTTAAGTTAATTTAAATTTTTAAGCGTTTGACCATGCATGTTTTGTATAACCATGCATATTTAAACTTAAGAATCTCTTGCGCTTATATTGTGTTAAATAACTATGGAACGCCTAAACTATGTTCAAAGTTATTTAACCATTCATATCAAACTCTAGTTAAGATAGGAAATAAAGATACAACAAATAATTTAAGGGTATTATGCCTAAGTGAAAGAAGAAATTCTTAACGTTTTTAAGAACGCGAGGATCAACGAATATCATCCACCAACCATATACTAAGCCAGCTACAACTATGTGCATGTATGACACTGCCCATGAATTATAAAAACTAAAAGAAACATAAGAACTAACCTCAACAGTTCGAAGTTCATTAAGAAGAGACTCTGAAGGACAAGTAATTGTCTTGAAAATATGAGATCTCTGAAAATTAAAGATGATAAATTAGGGAATGAACTCAAGAAAATTCAAAAAAGTAGTTTTACAAATCAAATAAGCACTGACATAGCTGTCAACAAGTAGCTGAAGTTCAAACTGCACTTTCCCAAGCATTAGGAGAACTTTACCTGCATTCAATAGCTAGATAGTTTTTAGAACTCTCACAGCAAACAAAATTGACCCTAAAATCTCAACTTCTATCACTTCAATCACTTTACCGCTTTCTTCGTCATCATTCAGTGCAGTTTTCTCGAGCAAACACGCACCCATTTCCCTCAAGGATTCAGAAAATTCTGTAAAAAATGAGACAATAAGAACGAAGATTTTTAAAAGAGTATGGACCGAAAGAAGGCATAAAACTAACTCTGATATCACAAATGGGGATCCAATAATGTATATTATTCCTCATTCAATTAACTATCAATGATTTGATGATGAAGCCATGGCTTCCATAACATACAACCAAGAAAACAACGGTTAATGCAGTAAAATGCAGTTTTTTCAGGAATGCACGGCTTAGACCAACATTTATTCAAACAACAATAAATACTAGAGAAAATGGAAAACGTGTATTAGACTGAGAATTTAGGGGTAAGATCAATGGAATCAATTAGAATTTCATGACCCTTTTAATATACCAATGCTGCAATGAATTGAACAAGACAATCTTGGTTTGAAAAATACCAAATGCACTGTTTGCTGTGGCAGCAGCAGCCGCAAGTAGGGAATCATAGCAATCTTTCATATCTCGCATATCCTGCAGAAGCAATACCACATACATTACAATTAAATCGAGAGTCCAAAGATCACATAAAATTTTCCTTAAAATACGACATTAGATTGTTAAATTCCCACAATGCACAACTTTACTTTGCCACCTCTGGAAACATATGAATTCTCTACACGGAAACTAAAGAGAATGCAAAACAACTACAAGTACACACGATAGAACATAGAATGTTTTTCGATAAATTAGGATGTTTGAGAGCCGATTAATTCGACTAGCACAGAAACGCCCTCAATTTACAGATATCTTCCACAAAAATCAGAATCAAACGAAGAGAAAAAAGAACCTGAGAAGCTTGAGAGAGCTCATCCAATTCAGCTAAAGGACGAAGATCTCTTCTGCCATTGACGTCGCGCTTGTGGCGCGCGAAACCTCGCAATTTCCTCAACGAATTCTTCATTTTCAACTTTTACCCTCGATTCCTCGAACAAAAGGGTAGAAGAAAACCCCAAAATCAAGAAGCAGAGAAACCTAAGAAGAGGGAAAGGAGACCGAAAAGAAGGGGATAGACAGCGCGTTCTAATATGACACCATTGATCTTTCTTCGTTTCGTTCAAACTCCCCTGCAGTCTATTCCACGCTACCTCATGAACAAAGGAAGACCAATTTAATAATACTATTAATTGGTTTGAAATTAACTGATTTTAATTATTAATCATCTTAAAATATTTGTTAGACATCTTAATTTAAAAATTACACTAGGATAATTTTAATTATTATTAAAATAATTTTTATTAAATTTGGACAAAATATGCACTATAAAATAAAATTTATGTTAAATTTATATTTTTATTGTATATGATAAAATTTCGATGAAATTAATATATTTTATTTATTTTTATTAAAATAATTATTTATTATGTTATTAAAATTAAATAATTTAGAATATATAATTTAATATATGATAAGAAAATAAATAAATCATTATAAATAATATATATATATATATATATATATATATATATAATTAATACAATTTTTTAAAAAAATGTTAAAGTAAAAACAAATTTTAGGCATAAGTTTTCGAGAACTAAGTTAAATTGGACTTGAGTTTTCGGAAAACTAAAATCAGGTTCTTCGGACGCATAATCAGATGCCTCATTCGTCCTAGTGAGGCACGGGTCAGACACATGAGGCACGGGTCGGACGAATGAGGCATAATTGTCCCTCACACGGACGCAATATTTAAAAAAAATTTAATTTTTTATTTTTAATTAATTTGACGAATTAAATCTTATTGAAATAACTTGAAATTTTTACCACATATTTACGAAAATAAAAGACATTATTCTGAAAGTTTTTAAATTTTTTCAACAACTGTATCATTTACTATAATTTTTTTTAAAAAATTACATACGGTAATAAAAAATTTTGAAGCTTCTATCACACACTTGTAGCATTGTAAGACAATATTACACAAAGTTTCCTGAATTTTTATTGATGTACGTAATTGTAACAAATTTTATTTTTTTATGTATTAAAAAAATTATAGTAAATCGTACCATTGTTAAAAATTCATGAAACTTTGTATAATATTGTCTTACAGTGCTATAAGTGTGTGATACAATTTTTAAAAAATTGTATTATCGTATGTAATTTTAACAAAAAAAAAAATTGTATTAAAAAAATTATAGTAAATCGTACAGTTGTTGAAAAAATTTAAAAACTTATAGAGTAATGTCTTTTATTGTCGTAAATATATGACAAAAAAAATTCAATTTATTTTGATAATATTTTATTAGTCAAATTAATTAAAAAAAATAAAATAAAGATTTAATATTACGTCTGTGTGAGAGACGATTATGGCTCATTCGTCTGACTCGTGCCTCATTCGTTTGACTCATGCCCCATGCGTCTCACGAGAGCCCGATTTTAGTTTTCCAAAAAATCAAATCTAATTTGATTTAAAAACTCAAACACAAAATTTGTTTTTTCTCAAAATGTTATTTTGGAAAAGTTTACGGGGCGTGTGATATTGATGAACTGATGGTTGTCAGTTCGACTGGCTTTGGTCGTTAGAAGTAGATATTTATCAATTACTTTGACTTTTTTAATCATGATTAAGAGTGCGTCCGCGTCATTCAATCCATTTCAGTCAATTGAGAAACTACTGTAATCCCCAAAGTAGCTTTAATGATTACGAAACGCCCTTTCACTATTGATGAGCGTAGAGAATAGAGATAATTACTCTTATATCCTGTCACACAGGAGCTGACCCAATAGATTTTTCCAAAAAATAGGATCTAAATTCAATCAAACTCAAAATTTTAAATTAATTTTAATTTAAATTCAAATTTAATTGCTTAAAATTTGAGCCGCTTGTTACTAATCAAACTCAACTAAAATTTGATTATTTTTCATAATTTTTTTAATTAAATTAGTTAATTGACGCATAAATACATTTAACAATCAAATAATCGTATAACTAATCTGACCCAAAATTTAAATTAATTTCAATTCATATTCACATCAATTTTTTTTTAAAATTAAAATCCAATTTGATTCAATATAAATGAATGGTTTGAATTAATTTGGCCCTCCTTGCAATCTGTGTGAGAGTTAGTCGACTTTGGGATGTTGAATCGGACGGCGGAGGAGGTGGTTTCTGCGCTCTAGTTTGAAAGTTGACTTGGGAGAGGAATCAGACGGTGGAGGAGCATTGTGATCAAACAAGGAATATGACTATTGACTTTAGCCGGTAACAACGCGTGTTTCTCGAAGCCCAACACGCTCCAAAGGTCAACGCTCTCCCTTGCTTTATTGGGATAGTCAAAGGATTAATTAAATTTAAAAATTAATTAAATAGAGAATATTACTGTTACTTGAAATCCAATGCTCTTCGAATTTTCAAATATTTTTAATTATTATTTTCATAGAAGTGAATGAGTTTTTTATGTCAGAAAAATTAACTTTTAGTCCAAGGAGTTTGTTGCTTTGACCCACATATTAGTTCTAACTAAAATTAAAATAATTAATAATAAAATTATATTTCCTTTTAATTCTCTTATTTTAAAATTATTAATTGTTATACAAAAGATATATATAACAAATTAATTGCAAAGTTATCATCCTATAATTTATTGCTTTATAAATAAAAAATTATTTATATTTGATACATTTTTATTTTAGTCAATTAATTTTTTACTATGATAAGAAAATAATCTTATAATAATCATTTAATTATATTAAATAAGGTTTGATAAATTAACGAGAATTTTAAGTAAATAAATAAAAATCAAACTACTAAGTGTGAGAGTTAGGCATATCGAGCTTTCACGACAAAGTAACCTTATTTCCGGCTAAAATTCCCACATGATATTGATGAGTTTTGAAGAAATGTTCCTAGTCATTTGCAACTCCAAAGAAAAACTCAACCTAATTAATCGAATCACGCAAAGGCTAAAAATAAAACATATAAGAAAATTGCAACTATTAAGAGATTGTATATTAATAATTAAATTATCATAAACTTTCAATATAATTAATAATTTATCCTCATATTAGATGAAATCAAAACTTTTAATATTATGACTGGTAATTGATTTTTCAAAAACAAAACTCAGACAATTCCAATCTAAAATCCAATGTTATGTCCACCCCCTATCCAACTCATCCCGTTTAGATGGACGAGCAAAGCTGGGCTGACAGAATCATAAATACTTAATCGAGGAAATAAATAAAATCAGATAAAAATTGAAAATTCTCTCAACTTACACGTAGCCTCAGGGATGACACGTTGGTTAGTTGTATTTTAGGCCTGGCTCGACAAACAAAATTGATGGATGCCATCAGATTCATTGCACTTTTCTGACCTGACATGTTATATAACTTGTCTGGGGGCCCTCACCGGTGCCCGACCACCACCGAAGGCAAGTCAGTTACGACGACGACGGCCAAACCTCGTCAACTCAACCTGCCCGTTTTTCTTCTGCGGTGGTGGCCAGAGTCCGGAGAACTGGTCAACAACTTAGCCTAAAAACTGAGCAGTTTTTGGGAAATTTTCAAACCACTTAAATCTAAAAAGTTTAAATCATGGGCTTCATCAAATAGGAGTGTGCAATATCACTTTGGCCTAATTTTATTTTAAAATAAAATTAAATTTAAAACTTAAAATTCTAGATCTTTAAAATCCAGATTTAAACTAACAATTCTGATTCTGTTTTGATTTTATTTATATTAAAAAATATATAATATAAGAATAAAATATATATTTTTATTATATTTAAGTTAAATTTTAAATAATTAGACAGATTTATAATCAATTTTAAAATTTATGTCAGATTTTATTAAAATTAAGATTGAATTTTACTCGATTTTGAAACTTTTTGACCCACGGTCTCAATTGCAGTTTGACAATTTTTTACTTTTAAAAATTGACATCGACCTAAAAATCATAATTTTTTAAAATTTAGAACTGAGCGAGGATTAAAACCAAACAATTTTTGTTCGATTTTTCCCAACACTAGCTTCAAGGAAATGAAAACTTGAATGGTTTTATCCTGAAAGCGGGTGAGAGCATGAGACGGTGGCACACCTCATTCCACCATTTCCAAAACTCTAAAAATCAGACTAAGCCACCGCCTCCCCCTGTTTCTTTACTTCGAAGCAACTCACCCTCCATAATATTAATATATATATGGATGATTCTTGGGGTTATAAAGCCTTCCCGTGGACGGGAGGGTTGACTCTCTACGACCAAGAGTCTCACAAAACATGCTCGGAAGAAGATACATTCTTCCAAAGTCAATGTATGTTGCTCTTCTCTCTTCTGTTTCTTTTTTAAATATTTGAAAAAGAAAAGGAGTTGGAACATGTTATTAACACATAAAACGATAAAAAAGGCACCTTAAAATTTGAAAGATGGAACCAGCAGTGTTGTTTCTTTGCCGGCTGTGTCCATGAAGCCGTACCTTACCTCTGTCGAAGAACTCTACTGCACTTGGTTAAAGAAACTGAAGAGTCATGCTGTTTCCTGATTTGTGCTTCTCCTTTTGATGCAAAGCCTGTGAGTAACCCACAATTAAGCTTCTCTTCAAATCTTCGATTTTTGTCTGCCAAATGTAATATATATATATATGTTTATTATACCTCCTTCTCTAGAAGCTCCTTCTCCGCCATCAAATCTTTTTCCTGTTCAGGTAAACAAATTCTGCTTTAGTTCAGTATAAATATTTTATTCACGTAGAAAAATGATGATAATTCCTGGTTGAAATACCAAGCTTTAATTTTCGGCTATTTTCCTGCTATTTATTAAAGAAAATGCAGTATTTGCAATTTATATTTTTTCATATCTTTTTTAAGATTGCATGCATGTTTCCCTTATATGGCATTTCCCAAACCCTAAATTTGGATGCTTGATCAACGCAGGAATGTGACGTGCTAAAAATCACGCAAAAATTTACTGCAACTATTGCATCACAAAACATGATAACACAAGAATGTAAATATTCACACAGTAGAGAATTAATAGGTCATTTTTTGGGGGCAAGATTATGTTACGACCCTTTCCCACACCGCACTCACTCCGGGCACTTTAATCGGACCTTCTCCTAGTGAGAGTTCTCTCCCCCAATCAGAACCCTCGGGCTGGGAGGAATCATAACAGAGAATGATATATTTCACTCGGCAACAGGATTCGATCTCCAATAATTTCACTACAGGAGGATTCAAACCTTTCACTTGTACCCTGAGAGTACAAGTCTTTTAACCAAGTGTTGAACCACTCTCTGTTACGATTTCTTTCGGCCCGAGAGTTTTGACCGGGGAAGGGAGATGACAAGGAGAAGGCCTGAGTGAAGTACGGTGTGTGAGACGGTCGTAACAGATTAGTAGATGACAACTCTCCAAATCACAACAAAGTAACCATGTCGGTCAAGTTTTAGCTACCCATTTGTAGATCTTACGGCCTTTAGGGGAATTGAAATTTAATTTATTCTCAAGTAATCTTTAAAACATGAGATTTGCATACCTTATTCTTCAGCGCCGATATAGAGTCCATCAGTACCTGCGTCTGCTAAAAAAAACACGGAGATTAATTGATCATACTGACAAGCGTGCCGTTAATATACAGCAGAATAGAGCTTCATACATAGTGGAGATAGAATGAAGAACTAAAATACTACATATCAGTCTCTTTTAGGAAACTATGTACGACTTTGCTAGTTTATTATTGGACAGATTAAGGGGGAAAATGTGAGGTCTAGAACTTCAAAATGTTATCTAACAGTCTACATAATAGAAATTCACAGTTTTTTTAGAACAGTATCCGATCAAAAAATAGTAAAGGGCTTTAAGCTCAATCCTCAAGTGGTCGCATTATACCGTATAGTAAGATGCGTGGAACCTAAATAAATTTAAGGACATGATGAAGAATCAAGAATTCGCGGAACCTAAATAAATTTAAGAACATGATGAAGAATCAAGAATTCCATCCTTAGCATAATCGATTTTTTGAATTGACATTGATATTTGGACATCAAAGTATTTCATTTTCTGTAAAATGACCTTTCGCATTTTGACTTGATGCAATGCAGCATCAATTCTTGTTTCCAGTTGCACAAGATCTGGAATGCTAAGCTGGTCGATTTGTGGTTCTTCGAGTTCACTGTAGAGAGTGTAATAAGTCAGTCGACTGCAATGGNAAGAAAAATCAGTGTTCCGCACCACTATGAGAAACTATGCAGAATAGAACTTTATCAGTCTTTCTAGTCTCCTCGGTAGAAAAATCTGTTATGAAAGAAAGATTTATAGTCACTTTCTCGTGCAAGAGACAATGTCGAAGAAAATAATGTATTGAATTACGGGTAGCTTAAAAACTCTGTTCGGGTAATTTACAATTTGAATCAAGGGTGATTTTTTGGAATGGTGAATAAATGATGGGTGGGAGAAAAGAAATTATGAAGGTTATTCTAACAAGGGACCACATAACCTAGACTCTTTCTTATCAATAGTTGTGTTTCATATGTATAATAGAAAAAAAGAGGCCCTGTGCAAGTGCTTAATCAATCTTGTAAATTGGAAAACAAATTCTCACAATTTCTATTAATTCAATGCAAGTTTATCTGCTTGTATCTCAAAGGGCATGTGAAGAAAAAATGAAGACATAAAATAATCTTTTTTCATTGCCAAACAACATAAAGAATTCAAGTATATGTAGGCAATTTATGATTACAAAAATACTATAATCACTATATATTTAAGCTTATTTAAATCATAAGATTATGTAAAAATATATAATTTTTCTGTATTTACAACCACTTGGTAGAAATATACACTAAGAGGGCTTCAATATTCACTCCCCTTCCAAGTTGGAATTCAGCAAAAGATAAAGCTTTAATGAATGCAAAGAATGACGATATCTCATTAACTTGACACTTCTCAGTCAGTGAGTAGCTTTAGAAAATTAATCGAAGCGATATTATAAAGTTAGTTTAGACTTACCCTCTTGCCATACTTTTTACTATACATGGTGACGTATTGTCGCATGATTAGATCAATTCAAATACATTTAATAAATAAAAATATAAATAATTATTTATTATTTAAATTGATCTAATCACACAATGACATATCAAAAAACATGACAAGAAGATAACCCAAGACTTAGCTTTATTTGAAATAGTAAAAGGTGTCCTTAATGTGATTTTGATAACACAAGAAAATTCTTCTAGCAGAGATTATTATTCCTCCTATTAATGAAACAAAACTTGTAGGTTAGTTTCTTAATAAAATTACCTTTATGTCAACACTTTTGCGCTTTCCGACTTCCCCTGTATGCTGATTCCAGTAACGTTCTATAATTGCTGATAGGCTGATGATGTGGTGAATAAGAGATGTCAAATAAAGAAGAATTTTACATATGTTAGAAGTTATAACACTATTTAGTTCTAATGAAAAAATTTGCTACATTACATGAGAGTCATAGCACTATTTATACATGAGAGATAATCAATTAGTTATATCCTTATTGTTAAGGTCACCTTTACACAAAATATTCAAATTGATTGAGTCATTTAGGGTACACTTGCACATTAGGGGTTGGTCAATTCTTTCAAATTTTTAAACATTCAAATTTAATTAAATTTTAGTTTTTAGGAGTCAAATAATAATATTCTATAATGTGTTTGTCATATAATTTGACATGTTACCCCAAAAACACACAAGCCCTCACAATGATTTATGAACCTGAGGTAATTAAACCTAAATCTTTGCATCCTAGAATGATTATGTTACGGACTTCCTTTTATTAGTCTATTCTCTTTTATTAGTCGGTTGGTTATTTGGTAATTTTGCTATATTAGGTCAAGTCTGTCGTCTATTTAAAGAGGGCTAGTCCCTAGGGTTGGGTATGGATTATCAATAAACTATTATTTTCAGTATTTATTCTTCTCTTCTAAACCCCTATCTCCCCCATGGCCGGAAGAGGGATGGTTACCCGATCTCAGGGTAAACTTCCTGAGTCCGATCATAACAGATTACACATTCATTATCCTATGAGACACAAAAATTGAAATTCATCATCATCTATAATTATTTAGATCAAACACTCCTCCATTTTCTTCGTCTTTTGATTAAAAGCATATTTGTCACCCAAATAGGAGTGAATTAGGAATCTCAATCCATGTCACGATCACAATTTGTTTCCCCATTAAATTCAAACAATCTACTCGAACTAACATCTATCAAACAATTTATGTGGAAAATGTCGCAAAATGAACGACAACTCACAGCTACATAGTGAGGACGACTAGAATAGGTGCATTCTCTACTAGTTTGGACTACCGAAGATAGAAAATATATATAGGGGTGTTAGGATCTATGACAAAGGGTTAATCCCTAGAACTAGTAATCATCTCTTTTATTTTCATTAGAGAAGCAATTGAGAGAAACACACTGAGAGAAAATTAACTAAAGAAAAAAAATACTTAATTTTTATTGATTTTCATTACTTAGGGTTAACACACTTTAAATAGATTTTCTTGACTTAATCATAGACCTAATTCTTGACCTAATTGAATATAAAAAGATCATACTAACCCTCTGACCTAATGAATATAAAAAGTCTAAACTGACCATTTAACTCAACTAAAATAACAATTAATGAAATAACTAGAAAAATAAGAAATAACAATAAATAACTAGACCGGACGAAAATAATAATTTCCAACAAAAGTATCCTAAAAACTTAGGTCCGTAACAAGGGGGATTAAAGACCGCAAGAGAAGAAGGCTAGTGGAAGGTCATTAGCCTTTATTTTATATAAAGAGAGTAATCATATGTCTATTTTCTTAGCATATCATTTTATTGTACTTGCTGACGTATTAAATTGCAATTGGTCTAATTAGTATTTGTTCTATCCACTAGCGAATCAATATTTTGCTATTATATAATGACGAGATGATGAATTTATGGACATTGACAAGTGAAATAGAAAGAGTATTCTAAGAAGCGGTTGGAGGAAAAATAAAAGAGCCGTAAATAATATTGAAATCAAAGAGAATGTAATTAGAACTAAGCGTAGTAATATCCTATGTTGGCTCTTACAGTTTCATTAGCCAAACAAAAAAAATGGTAGTAAATTGAAGAACTCTTAAAATTCAAAGCTTAATTNCACAAGTTCAATGGTGCAGCCGAAAAATGCAACTCCAAGAGTATAGTTGCACGTGTAGTTGGCTGGAAACTTAATGATATTGTCTCTGTTGTTAGAGTATTATTGACCACTACAGCGATAAAAATATTATCGACAAACGAAATTAGAGTCCTTAAAAAGAGTTCAACCCCCTCTTCTACTAACGAGATTTCACAATATTCTAAATCAGATAAATGGGGACAAAGGAACCTTGAAAGCCACCAGAGCTTCTTCCCCGTGCATGCATGGTAACAATGATTAACACTTCCCATTCTTCCTTTCTAAACGATCGGGCCGCTTACAAGAATATTTATATCACTTCCTTTCATCTTCTTATGACGTCTTAATTTAATTGGCTAGCAAGACTTCATATACTTTCAACATTTTTCATCCTCGCAAGGACCATCTCAGGTGGGGCCAAGAAAATTATTGTCGGTGGATTAACTTTAATCTTTTATATATCGTCTTGAAGTTCCTTTCAAGAACTCAAAAAGTCCATGCCCCCCCTCTTCAAAATCAACCGAATGTTTCCAATAGACAAGTCTATTGTCAAGCTTTAATTTATCTAGAAAACTAATAGCTGGCCCATTAAAGTATACGACGATCCATACAACTTCTGTTTCAGCTTAAGATCACTGTCCTTAACGAAGATTAGCAATCAATTCACATCCTTCCTAGAAAGTTAGTCGAGATTCGTTCAAGCTTAATAACTTGATCAAATCTCGAAACAACACTGCTGCATATGACAAGTACCATAAAAACCGTATAGTCGGTGAAATATGTAAAAAAAATCCCGCTCGATTAACGACGGGCAAATGATGTCTTGGAAGGAATTGACGCCATGTTATAGACTTCAAAGATCTCAGCACTCAAGATAAACATTACTGATCAAGCTCGCTAAACATTTCATTAGCGATTTCGGATACGTGAAATCAAATCAGTAGAAAAGGTAAAATATTCAAGAAACTGAAGAAGAAAGTCCAGGCAAATCAAATAGTTTCGATAGAAAGAAAAAAAGACGAACAAAAATGAAATTAACGAGAAGCACAAATGCGGAAATTACCTATTACCGCTACAAAAGTCGTAGCGCCTGCCACGAGCAGAGAAAATGATGAGAGCGACCTCAACGTCGCAGAGAATAGAGATTTCGCGAGTTTTTTTAATCAAACCATTGCGTCGCTTCGAAAACGCTACCTGACGACTGCTCTTGTTCTCGATTCGCTTAATCTCCAGCTTCTTTCTCCCCATCCAGGCCCTCTCACTCGGATCCCAGGGCAAACTTTGAAGAACAAACAGAAATTACCTGGTTGGCAAAAGAACGGGTGATACAGAGCTATTTATAGGAAGATGCAAGGGGAAAGTTCCAGACGGTGAGAGTAATCTTCTGTCTGAGTCGTTACAGTGTTAGCCAGGACTTGAGCCGCCTGGTCCAGTCTCTTCGGGCCTTGACGCGTGTTGACGCGTGTTGATTGTGCAAAGTTTCTGGTGTGGGTCCTTCTCTACGATTCTTTTTGTCGGAACCGCCAATGTCAAGTAGAAAATGGTGAACAAACCGACTGGTAAGATCGGTTCTGGTTGGTCACTAAAATATTTAGATTCGATCTTTTTTTATAAAATGGGTTGGACCGGACCATAATTACGTTTAATTAAAATTAATAATTAACTGTGCGATATATGATGATGTTTATAAATGCATGATTTCAAATTTTCTCTTATTATAATTAATAATTTTTTAATCTTAATTTTTTTTGATTTGGTATTCATATTGTTAAATTAAATATTATTTATTTTATGATTTTAAATTGGAAGCAGTGTTAAGATTACCTTGAAACCTATGTGACTCATTTTCAAACGTTTGGATATACTTTCATCGTCTGATAAAGATTGAATCTCTACATCATATTCACTATCAAACAATTGAAAACGAGCTACATAGATTTTGGGTTCATATACTTAATTTTTATTTGCTTTATTTTCTTCTGTTTCGTCAGCGTTTCTAGTCGTATCTAGCCACTAGTTGTTCGAGTTACCGGTCATTCTAGCATATATAAAAAATTTTAATATGTGTATATCATAATTTGTCAATGTTTTTCGAAAATATAATTTTCATTACAAGAATAATCTAATTTATAGAATTTTGGAACTTCGGACGCAAACTGCGTCTGATACAAAGGTCACTAATCAGATGAAAGTCATAGCGTCCGATAAGAAGTCAATACGTCTGTATCAAACGTCTGAATAACTCAAATTTTATTTTTTTAAAGCTCATGTCTCAATCAGGTTATTTACTTTCAAGCCCTTTTTGAATTTTAATCATAAAGTTTACCCATCAATAAATAATATTCAAATATAAATTTTATAATAAATTGAAATAAATTCATACACAAAAATACATCATCCAAGCTTTATTGATTCATTGAAATAAATTAAAGTAATATTAAAATTAGATTCATAATATTAATTTTTTTTATTTAATATATAATAATTAAATAACTATTTATAATATTTATTTTATTAATGTGTAATAAAAAAAATATAATTAAAATCAAATATCAAATATCAAATGCTATTTTTTCAATATTAATATAACTGAAATGACTGCTGCCACGTGGAAATAAATTTGGATAAGACCAAAAAAGGTTTTTTTTTAAATGATAAGCACCGTCCACCGGCCTTCTCTTTTTCCGATGATCAAAATTAAAAGAGAAGCCAGTTTCAGTACATTTCCGGACTCCAAAGACTCCATAACCGATGATTTAATAATCCCAACACGTCCGGCAGTACCTTTCTTGCTATGCCTCTACCCCTGTAGTTGTCGCCGGCCAACGATGCACGGACGATAGCCGCCGCGTCGTCCTCTTTCGCCGGCGGTTCTCCGGTCACCTCCTCCGCTGCATTCAGTTCCACTATCTCTTTTTCCTCACAACTATTGCCTGCCACGCCTTCTTCGAGATTTCCTTTGTCCGCAGGCTCCGGCGAAGAAGAGCTTTCATGACATTCCGCTCGATTGACTTGATCTTGAGCACTTTTAGGCTTTTCCAGATCCTGGCGAATCGTTCGGTCTCTTCTTTTGCTCTTGCCGGAGTTCCTCTTCGACTTCTCGCCGTTGGTTAACTGGTCTTCGAACGCCTCGATAGCCAGGTGGATTAGCTCGCGGTTGACGGAGGAGTCCCATCGGAACCAGTAGCTCCGGTAGCAGTCAAAACAGTCGCAGTCAAAAACCGGCGGCGTATGCGGACTGCCATTGCCACATCCACATCCACCACTAACTACTCTCTCGGAAGATTTTTTCTTAGTTTCAGGAAAAATCGAAGGCGGTGAAACAGATTTCACAGACCTGGTAATCAAATAGGCCAAGACCTCGCGGTCTTCGAGGGAGAGAGCGGAGAGCAGAACGAGAATGGCGGCCGGAAGAAGCTTGAAAACAGAGAAGAAGTCCGCGTCGGGAAGAGCGTAATCAGAAGAAAGCGCAGAAATGGAGGATGAAGAAGGCGATGGATGAACTTTGCCCTTGTTCTTGATTTTCATGGCGGAGAAGAAGAGTTCATTGAGTATTTCAGTGGGAACGAAAAAAGATTAGGGTTTGAAGGAAGTGGAGGTGGTGAATCTGGCCTCCTCGATAACAGGCGCTGCATCGGCTTCACGCGCCATCTTGTGATGTCGTAACCACGCTCTCATGGTCATCAAGCAGGGAACTAGGAAGAGAGCCCATCTCCTGCTTCCGGCCCGGCTATTTTACGGACCGGGTTCAGTTCGGTTACTGTATAGAGGTTTATTTACCAATAATTCAATTTGGGTTTTATGGTTCTTTTTATCTTGGTGAAACTATGGGTGGAAAAAACAGAATGGGATTGACGATTTTGGTTTGGTTCAATCTCAATTTTTAAAAATCATGAAATCAGAATACGACTTTGGGTCGAAAAAAGATATAAAATCATATAACACTCGATTAAAATCAAATAAAAACATATATAAAATCAAAACGATTACTCAAAATCGATCCAAATGCACTAAAAACATACCTTTGATTTTGGTATGCTATTTTTTAAATATTGAAACTGGAGTGAGACAAATCAAAATTATACAATATTTTTATGATTCCAGTTCTAATTCATCTCGGACTGTATTGTGTTCATTCTCATAAATTCATTTGGGCTCCAATGGCTCAATTCAAACTACGGTTCTAAGCTAGTTTTGCCCGCAATGGAGAAGCTTGCGTTAGGGGCAGGCACCAAGTCTAGGGTGGGGCGACGAGTGAGGTTGGATCGCCTCGGCCAACTTATCCGAACTAGGAGGAAAAAGGAGAAATAATCTTAGAAGTATTTTGCAGTATGTCAAAGTTTATTAACTAACGAAGTCTCAGTGTCTTATTTGCATTTTACCTAAAGAAATATAATCGGTTCATCTTATCAAGTTTAACCCGAATCGGTTTCGCCTCGATTAAGGTATGGATCAAACACAGATAAAATTAAAAATCTCAATTAAGAAGAACAGCAACGCATCATCATGTACAGCAAACCAAGAGTCATCTCTCTTAATTTTTAATTAATTTGATGCAGAAAAATAGGAAAAATATATATAATAATGATCCAAATCTGGTAAAATCGTCACATCTTCATACTTGGAAATTTAATTATTTTTCAGAAATTAATGTAGAAATTATCATTTGATTTAAGACGTTCTACTTTGGGGAAGGGAAACCAATTGGCAGCTAAACAGACAGTGTCATTAGTCTTGTTTAATGTTCATCTCTACATATTTGCCCACGCAGAAGACAATCCGCCATTGACGACCTTTAGAGGCGATGGCGAAGGTACCGAAAGTAGGGTTTCGTGTCTTATTGCATGTAGTTAGTTTTAGCCACCAGGGTTGCTAAGCCGCCATTGTTGATCTGTGCAGAATACCGAAAGCTCGAAAAATAAAGAGATAAAGGAAGTGGTGATCGGAGTTTTCATGCACTGCGAAGGATGTAAAAACCAGGTTTCCAAATCCTTAGAAGGGTTTCAAGGTAACAACAATGGCGGCTTCTTTGTCATCTTGTTTATTTTATTTTTTTGTTTTTAATTTAATATCTGCAGGAGTTGATGAAGTTGTTACGGACAGCGCAAACCAGAAAATAGTAATAACGGGGAGAGATCTTGATCCACAGAAGATTTTGGAGAGGGTGAAGAACAAGTACAGCAAAAAAGCAGTGATTATTTCTCCGATAATGATTCCAAAAGAGAAGGAGAAAACGCCGGCGAAGAAACCGCCGGAGGTTTGAAATTTGTGAAGAAATCATCCGCAAATACACCGAAAACTTTGTTATTTTTTAAGATTTTCCGGTGGATCAAACGCAGGCTCAGGTGAAGACGGTGGAGCTCAAAATTCTCATGCACTGCGATGGCTGCGTCACTGATATCAAGGAGTTTATCCAGAAAATGCCAGGTGAAAACTGATTCTGAAAAACCGATTTCAAAAATTGTTTTCATTCATCTAAAAATCTGTTTTTGGATTAGGGGTTATGAGCGTGGAAGCGAATAAGGAGAGTGGCAGAGTAACAGTGAGAGGTGTGATGGACGGTCAGAAGTTGGTCGGAGAGATTAGGAGGAGAATGAAGAAGACGGCGGAGATAGTGAAGGAAGAACCGGAGAAGAAGAGTAAAGACGAAGTGAACGCCGGCGACGGGAAGAAGAAACAGCCGGAGAAGCAAGAGGAAGTGGTTGTTTTTCATTATCTTCCTGACTGCTCCTTCCACCATTTTTACTCCGACCAGAACTTCGCCGACGATAATCCTTTTTCCTGCGCAGTTATGTAATAATCTCTGTAATTATTTTTCAGATCTCTCCCTAGAAATAAAAAAACTACGACCTTCTTAAACAGATACCCTTCTTCTTCTTCTTCTTCCTCTTCTTCTTCTTCTTCTCCTTCTTCTTCTTCTTCTCCTTCTTCTTCTTCTTCTTCTTTTTCCTCGTCTATGTTTTCCTTCTCGCCGCCGGCGGAGCATTCCCGTCGAACAGTTCTTCGATCATAGTTTCAATGTCCTCCGGTTGGAACTTTATGTACTTCTCGCTCTGTCTTCCGGGATCCAAATGCTGTTTAAATCTCGCTAAAAACGACCGGTATGCCGGAATCATCACCGCCGATATCGACACCCGGAGCTCCGACTGAAGCTGTTCATCGCTGACAACCCACGAGCTCTGAGTTCTGTGTGTTTCGTCGAACATGGCGTTGAAGCTCTTGAACCTCTCTTTCAAGACTGGTTTGCTGATCTTTCCGTTGATTTGCAGGCCTTCGTCTCTCAGACATTGCAAAACCTTTCCCCATGTTTCTCTCTGGTATGATTTATGGTACTGCATGAGGCTCGATGATCTTTTCCGGCACCACGTGTCGCCGATCAGATCGTGAATCTCTCGCGACCCTTTGATCTTCTGGAGAATGTATCTACCGTTGTTCATCAAGAAAATGCATCTTAACGATGGGTCTTTGTAAAGATTTGACGTTCCGTCGAGGTTGCTGTCGAGTAAATCCATGACGGTGGCCAGCTGTTCTGCAAAACGAGAGCTCTTGTCGGCTTCCATGGCGGATTTCTGGTTAAACACTTCCTCCAAGGTGTTTTTGTACTCGCACGCGTATTTAAGGTAGTTCATTACGTAACGAGTCAAGGGATGGACGGCGCCGTTGGCCACCGGAATTCTTCCGATGTCGGTTTTAATGGAGTTTTCAAGATCGCAGAAGATTCCGACCGCCGCTACTCCGATTTGGCCCTTGACGACTTCAGTTTCCTCCGCAAGCTCATCAACGCATTCTTCCGGGAATAATTCTTTGATCGTCAGAATCAAGTCACGCAATGCCTCGTACATATCGAGGAATTTGAACAGCTTTTCCGCCGATCGTTTCGTTAACGCGACGGCGTTTGCGAAATTCAGAAGATGTAACACGACGGCGCGTGCAAGGTCGCCGAACAAACTCCGGGAATATGAAGGGTGCTCGGAAAATACAGAATCGGCGAGCTTCCGTTCGCCGGCGAAAAGAACTTCCCGGCATTTCTTGACGCAGGTTATCCACGTAGCGATTTCAGCTTCCAGCGATTCCCATGGCATTTTCTGTACGTCGTCGATTCCATGGATAACAAAGCCCATATCTTTGAGTGCAGTTTTGAAAGCTCTTTGCCTGTGGATGGAGTAAGAAGTGAAGAACTCGGAGTCATAGTTGGCCGAGATCATTGCTCTGCAAATTCTATTAATGCCGGCGACTGTTTCATCGGAAATCGGAGGGTATTCTTCAGCACCGAGCTCCGCCTGGGAAAGTTCGCAGCGATCTAGCGAGTCCTCGCCGGATTTGAACGAAGACTGGTTCGTCGTTTTCTTCGATTGACGATCCCGGTCACCGGTCTTCGGTTGATCAAAGAGAAGACAAAGACTATCCTCCAAGAACCCCATAGCTCGTTGCAGAACGTCGCCGGTCCGGTTAAACGACGATAGCGCCGACGAAATTGACGATAACTGGGGTAGCTTATTCGAAAGCGTTGAAATTCGATCCAATGCTTCGAAAAAAGACGTGTCTTGATCGGGGTTTTGTCCAAGCTGCGACTGATTCGCAGTCTCTTTGTAATCGGCGATCATGGAATCTACCATTGCCGATAACTTTTCGACGGAAGAAGGAACCTCCGGGATTTCACAGTCGGAATCCGACAAGGTTTGCAGGAAAACATCGATATCCTCGAAAACTCCAGCTTCTGAGGAAATTTGTTCAGACGGGGGAGTCCCTTCCTTAGCTTCCTCGTCGCCGTCGGCGTTCCGAACTGGGTCGCCGGAGTTCTCAAGAATGGCGTCCAAGCTGCGTCTGGGCGGGGCCTCGACGGTCGTCCTCCCACTCCCGTCGCCGGAAAAACTGACAGATTTTTGAGGTGGGGTTTTCTCCATCTTAACTCCGATTACAGAATCCGTGGAGCTTTTTCGTTTCTAAATAAAAAATGGATCGAAGAGAAAACGAAGAACTGCGTGTGATTTGATCGGGGATGGACGTGTGGGAAGAGCGACAGACGCTGGTTTTCAGGGGGAGTTGACCATTGACCAGGTTAAAACAGCACCGTATTTTCAGCTTTGCTTTAGGTTTTATTTTTCCTAATTTTGGGCTTTTCTTGAGTTTTGCCCTATTTTCGGAACTCCATAAAATCACAAAAAATGAAATAAATTATATAAATATCAATATTTAATTAAAGATATCACTAAAAATAATGCTTTTCATTTTTAAAATTTTAAATACCGCGTTGGTTCATGGGCATTTTCTTTTTCTTTTTTTTTTATATAATTTTTATTAATAATATAATTACTTCTTTATTATACTTTTTTATTACAACTTTCGATGATGCGTCGTTGATGTGTCAAATGTCAATATTTGACACGTTAGTGTGTTAAATACGAAAATAAAATTGCACTTACTATTTTTACTTAATCCAATGATGTTTATTTTTGGAGGTGTCAATTTATTAATAACCACCCAAATTTTATAACATCATTATCAATAGTTAATAGATATTTTATAACTAAAATATATTTATTTTGTATATTTCAAATTTATTTAAAATAATTGCGCATAAACGTTTTTATGAATGAATTATAAGTTGATTATCGAATTTTCATTGTAGGTGAAAATATACATCTACCAGTCATTTGGTGACATTGGTTTTGAATCGTTTGGTCAGGTTTGATGCAAAATCAGATTATTAATCAAATAGGATTTCCAAGTCCGGACGATAATAAGTGATTTCGAACTACAATTTTGGTTGAGTTCAGTCTAGTGCATTCCAGGTTCAGGATCTAATGCCCTTGATAAGAAAATAACATTAAGGGCCAAAATCAAGATGATAGAGACAAACATATACGGAGCCCCCCACTCATCAATTACCTTAACAACCGGCAGAAGGCTGATGGCGAAACTTCCCGGCTCCAATTATTTGCCTCCATCGGTCAGTCATAACAATGCAGAAGGAGGAGGATCGCCCCGATCGAACGCTAGAAATGAAATCTCAAAAGGGAATGCGTGAATCTAAGCAACCGCATGGAAACTGGGGTAGAAAGCGGCACCACATGTCCACTGCCGATTTGCTCCCTGAGGAACACCGCATTTAGGAACCTTCGCCCACTCCCGGCTCGAGAAATCATAAGTGAACGAACGATTCATTTGTCCATATTTCAATGACAGCATGAGCATGCCTTTGTTGCCCAAACAAGTCATCCCCACTTCTTTCCCATCAAACTCCAAGCACCATGCCTTCGGCATTCTATCAACCTCCTTCCATAAGAGTGTCATTTTCTGAAGCTCCCATACGCACACACAAGTAACACAACTTTCCTTCATCAGCCCCACCAGCATGAGTTGCCCCTTGTGCTCTGCGAGCGTGTGATTAGTCACAAGCAGTGGGGATGGGATTATGAATTGCATCCAAATCCCAGAACCAATATCATATGAAACAATCCCGTCTGGGTTCGAGCGCATGAAGTGAATTGTCTCATCTATTGAAACAGTTTTACACCTGAAGTCTAGGCCTAAAGGGAGCTTGATGCTGGGCGGCAAGTATCCGGGATGAATCCACGAGTTATTCGTCGAATCATATTCTCCATCATATCCAATCCAAAGGACCATGTACCTTCCACTTGCGGAATCTCCATATGTAGTCATTCCGATTGCAGCCAAAGACCAGACTTTGGCTGACCTAGCTGGTAATTCTTTGAAAGATCTTGTCAGAGGATTGCCTACATAGAAGTTTCCATGAATAATGTCTAGAAAACTAACTAGACCTCCTGCAGCAGCAACTGGCATAATGACTAGCTTTGTTGGAGTAGAAGAAATGTTGGGGTAGTGCCATTTTTTTGCACAAGGGTCATAAATGGCTCCTAAACTAAAAAGATCACGAGTGATGGTGCAAAACCAAGGGGTGGATCGTGGGATTTGAGCAAGGTGTCGAGAGAAACTTTCGGAGTCCTGCAAAGTATCCCATCTTTTACAAACTGTGCGGAATTGGAACATTGTAGCAATGGGAAGTCTAGCAATGACAGGTTCAAAAAGATCCTCAGGAAAGTCTTTCCATATATGTTGGTCCATTACCTCTTCTGTATTGTTAGTTTCACCTAAATTTCCATGCTTCTGTTCTTTACGAGGTTTCTTCATGGTAGGGGCCTTGCAAGATTCTGACTCTGATCCTACAGCCATTATAAGATAATTATAATCTATGGTTGAGTTGTCACTGGATTTGTGAAGCTGCATCTACAAAACTGAAGCTAAAGTTATTTTAAATCTCCTTCTATTGGCATTATCTTCAAATGGAAAAAGAAAAAAAAACAACAGGAATGCAGGAGATAGGAGATCATCAAATAATAGTGTTAGGGGACATAAATATTTATCTTATACAGACACCAAAAGAGCAAAACCACAATATGCCCCAAGTTTTTATGCCAAAAGTTATTTAGTTTTTTTTCTCACGAACTTCATGCAAAATATCACTAACAGGAGCAGCAAAGTTCTCCTCGAATCCCAGAGCCAGCAAAGATTTTTCATAATGAACTCAGACATGACTGTAGTGTTTTCTCTCTGTTTTGGTACATACAACTTCATTAAAGAAAATATGAATACTCGGCCAAAAGTGAAAGGTTAGTCTTTTTCTGACTTGCAGTAAGACTATAATTAAGTAGCAATCCAAACCATTGAATGCAGGTTTAAGTTGTTATAGAAGCAGGACCAAAAATTGCATAATGTCTTCCCTTCTGATGTAGCAATAGACTTCCCAGTAGTAGTCTACGTCTTAATCAACCTTAGTAAATAAGTGACTGCAGATGAGTACTTCTTAGTGTAAATTGGGAAATTAACAAAACTTTCAGCTACAACTTTAAGAAAAAGGATTCAGAATCTGTAATAGAGGAATCTTATATATTTCCTTTAAGTACCTCTTCAATTTTACCAAGCGGGTAACTCATCAAAACCCAACCAGATGTAAATACAAAAGCAAGATTTTAATAAAATAATCAGAAGGAAAAAGAGAAGAGACAGAAAACAAAGTATGCCAGAAGCAGCCAAATTTGAAGGGTAGGGGAACCACTTCTGACCTCCATGAAGGGAGTAGCAGTATTTAATAGTGCCCAAAGTTTATTCCCTGAATAATAGATTCTAATGTCTAATTTGTTACCATTATTCGAAAATTAATCTCCACTTTCTGGTTAAGGCAGTGAGATTAGTATAGTCCAGTCCAGAAAACTATTCTGTGTAACTCTGGACTGTTTCTAAAAGAACATCACAAATAAAACAGTTATACATTTACTGTTCATCAGACCAACTTCTCAGACCATAAAAAGGAAATACAAAATCAGAAAAAAAAAATCATAAACTCTGTATAAGAGAAAGGAGTCAATCGATTCTATCAAACTAGGTGTGGTAACTGAAAAACACTAGCGATATATACATAGAGAGAGAGAGAGAGCAGATAAATCGAGTGGAACGACGATACCTAAGCAAATTTCATCCAAACCTTGAAAAAAAAAAGAAGAAATAAATATGAAGAACGATATTCAGAGATCAAGGAGGAAGCTGATAGAGATAGGTATAGAGCAAGAAAGTGCAGGACCTTTGATACAACACAGATTGCGAGAAAGGTAGTCGATGAAGAGATTGAAGAAAGTGAGTGTGAGAATGAGAGTCGCAGAGTTCCAAGAGCTCCTGAAGCTGACCGATTAACTGCCTAAGCTTGGCCCCCCCTCCATGCCCTAATGAGTAATGCCCTGCTCCTCTCTCTCTCTCTCTCTCTCTCCCTCTCTCTCTCTCTACGCAGGATTTCTCTGCTTCTCAGTCAGGCAGTTATAGCAAATTTGGATAAATATCAATCCAACCCCTGACCTACAAGACTACTTGCAGAGTGCCCCGTTTTTAAACAAATAGAAGAAAATCATTTTAATCGAAAAAACCATTTTTAATTAATTTTTTTATTAAAATATTTTTTATATTAATTTTTTCATTAAATATTTTTTTTTGAATTTGGGGTTTTGTGTTTGGATTGACCGAAAAACTAGAAAACCGAACCATAGAAATTCAATTGACATTTGAACCAAAAAATAAAAAATTTAACCTTGAACTGACCCACAAAATCGAACGGTCAGATCGGTTGTGCCAAGCCCTGCTCGTTCTACTTTTAAGCAGCCTTTTTGCGTTTCTGTGTCGACTGTCGCATAATTCGTCGATTTTCTTCTTGGCCCAACGAGATTAACGAACTGTGTCACTCGATAAAAAGTCTATTCCACTAAGTCAACATTTACTAATCAATGTCTTAAATTCTAACTCTTTGACTAATCACAATCTTTACTTTCTCATTTGGCCATGTGCTTCAAGAATGAATATTGATCTAGCTTATGAAATCATGGGTGGTAGTGATCTATGGCCGGTCGATAAATGCATAAGAGATTGTCTTTTGAAAATATGTCTTTTGAAATAGAGTAAGAGTTAATTAAAACCCTCACTTGGACCAAAATAGGTTAAAAAACCTCAAATTTTAGAAAAGATAAAAAAACCACGGTAAACGGCCGCAAAAAGGTCTATTGCTACATAGAGAGAGATGGATATAGAGATATATATATCTATATATATATATA
>QAOC01039098.1:51988-137000 GCA_003255005.1 Begonia fuchsioides | reverse complement strand
AGGTTAAAATTAACCGAAATAATTGACGGAAGATAAAAATCGTATTTTCCTCATAGTTCAAGGTATTGGATTGAACGTTTTTTAGTTCGTTCTAATATCTGTAATTTACCCCAGAGTACAGGCCATTAAAAGCATTTTGCCCTAAAAATTAAAATATAAAAATATAATATATATTATTTTATTATATTTAAGTCGAATTTAAAGTAATTTGACGAGTTCATAATCGATTTTAGGATTTATATCGGGTTTTATTAATGTTGAGTCCGGTTTTACTCGATTTTATAACTATTTTGACCTACAGTCTCGATTCTGGTTTCACGATTTTTTACTTCTAAAAACCGATATTAGTCCATAAATCACAATTTTTTTAAAATTAAAATAAAAAATAAATTAAAACCGGTAGTTCTGATCTGATTTACGGTTTTGATCCAGTTTTGCCAACTCGTTGGAGAGAAAAAGAAAAAAAGAGCTTGAAGCTTAGAAAGCCTAGGCCAAACTATGGGATTTAGAACGTATATTTATCTAGTTCATTCACAACATCATTAATTATTAATTTTAATAATTATATTTCAATTTAAATTTGAATTTAAATATAATAATATATTTCAATTTAAAATTTTAGAATAATGATTAGAAACAGGACAAGACAAAGGCTTAACCATGATTGGAATCAACCTTCAATTTGGTCCAGTGTTGATTTGGTTTGATTCTGTCCAAGACTAATAATTTTATAAAACCGGATTACAGGTCCGGTTTTGGTTTATTGAAAAAAAAACCTTTAAACCGAAATCGGCCCATTGAAAAACCAGTACCCTCGACAAAGTCACTCTCCTGTCTTCTTCTGCCCTAAATGGTGCAATCCCTAACCTCGTCACTCGCTCGCAGCTCGGTGGTCGCTCTCGTCTATCCTTCGTAATTTGCTGTCAGATTCGCATATGCTTTTGTCTCTTGTAGTCTCCTCTCGCTGTGGCGCTCGCCATCCCCCGTCTGTCTTTGCCGTAAACTAGGTAAATCGACAATTCTTTTCCATTGTTTTTGTTAAAAAGTTGAAATATATATGTTAAGTAGATGTGTTTTATGTTCTGATTGAATTCTGTTCTTTGTGTGATTGCCGCCGAACTGTAGTGTTTATTTTCGTTTATGCTCCAATTTTTTAGAATGAAATCGGACCAGATTTTATTTTGAATTATAGATGTGTTAATTAACCTTTTTTGAAGAATCTATTTGTAAGTGAATTCCGTTTTGTTTCCCTCTATTAGAGTGGAAAGTTTTGGAAGAAATAGAAGTTTAGTGTAACATAATTTCATTTCTTAAATTAAACGCGTATTTAATTTACTTTGGACTGCTTAATTTCTTAGTGGAATTTTTGGACCATGTTGCGCTGGAGACATGGAAAATGGAAACATATGGTTCTCGATACTTTTAATTAACTATGAAACATATGAGTTTTGAATTATTTTCCTTTTCTCTCCACTCGTTATGTGCCATTTTTTAATCATGTTATATTGTCCTTTTGAACTTCCCCAGTGCTTTAATGCGTGAGGGAACAATCAGAAATTCTCATCCAATGTTGGATTGCAGGATGCAAACAACCATTTTTTTCCATTTGTTTGAGCTTGTAAATGATTAAGTTGTTTGCTGGTCAACTCCTCTCGTGGTCCCATCGCATAAATATTTATAGCTCAAGTTTCTCCCCTGTTACTGACCTCTTTTAGAAGCCAGTCCAAGCTGATTCTAATATTATACATTTATATTTCTCCAGTCTCTTCAGATTCGAATTTCCAATTTGATTGTGCAAAAGATGGGTGTGAATTTATTCAGTCAAGTTGCACCATGTCCTACAATGTTATTATCAACATCGGTGACTCTGGCACCTAACTCTTCAAATTGTTTGCCTTATCTACCCTTGAGGGGAAGAATAAACATCAATCGGGTTATAGCTTCATCTGCTGATTCTGGACAAAGCAGGCCATCCTCATCTGCAGACAATGTGAGTCCCCTTAGAGCTGTTCTCGATGTTCCTCGCAGTATTTGGAGGCAAACTTTGCGGCCGTTGAGTGACTTTGGTTTTGGTAAAAGAAGTATTTGGGAAGGTGGGGTTGGGTTGTTTCTAGTGACTGGTGCTGTCCTCCTTGCACTCAGTTTGGCTTGGTTGAGGGGGTTTCAAATTCGGTCCAAGTTTCGAAAGTACTTGGCTGTATTCGAATTTGCCCAAGCTTGTGGAATTTGTACTGGAACACCTGTGAGGATTAGAGGGGTGCTAATTGGCAATGTTATACGTGTTAATCCTTCCTTGAAAAGCATTGAAGCTGTTGTTGAGGTGCGGATTCTTACTTAATTCTTCAAAGATTTTCCTCTTTTTTTTTCTCCATTTCCAACCGCGAAGTTCCGGTTTTGTGGTCTATTTAGTTGTTTATTTAACTTATTCAATTTGCAGGTTGAAGATGACAAAATAATCATCCCTCGAAATTCGCTAGTTGAGTTAAACCAGTCAGGTCTGCTTATGGAGACTCTGATCGACATTACTCCTCGAGATCCCATCCCAATACCTTCTGTGGGGCCTCTCGACACAGAATGCGACAAAGAAGGTTTAATTTTGTGTGATAGGCAGAAGATGGAAGGAGTGCAAGGGGTAAGCTTGGATGCATTAGTCGGATTATTTACTCGTCTTGGTCGTGAGGTTGAGGAAATTGGCATCTCCAACACGTATGATCTGGCTCAACGAGTTTCTCTCGTTATTGAAGAGGCAAAACCATTGCTAATAAAGGTGTCATGTGGTCTCCTTTTTGTTGCCATTTAATGTCTCTAGTGCAATAATTCATGAACCCATTTTATGACTGATTGCAAAATATGATATAGCCAAGTAGGAACTATGGGAAATTGAATCGAGTATTAGACTATGCATGAAAAACACGTATAGTTGAATTGCCGCTTTGGCTAGGAAGGAAAAAAGAAAAAGATAAACCATTACTCATAGGTTATTATCGTGCAAAATCATCCATGCTGAATAATTATTGATTTTAAAGAAAGATATTTTGAATAGATAATACTACATTTACCTTCTTATTATACATTCTCATTATACATAATGATATGTCGAGCTTTGATTAATCTAATTAAAGAGCAATTAATGTATTACGATTAAAATAAATTTATAATATTTATCGCATTAATCACGGTTCGACACGTTAGAAGATATATTCAGAATTTTGAATAATTATGGTATGCTTTGGGGCATTCATGCTATATGGTCAATGATTTAAATGAACATGAATTATCACTCTATGTCATGCCAAGTACTTGTATTTGATGTAGTGATGCCTCAGATCAAAGCCATGGCTGATGATGTTCAACCGTTACTTGCCGAGGTTCGGGAAGTTGGACTGCTGAAAGAAGTCGAAGAACTAACCAGAAGCCTCACCCAAGCCTCCAAGGATCTCAGGTGAACTTATTGCATAAATGCTTCTTGGAAATTCTTGCAACTCTAGGTTATGAAATTATATTTTACAGTATGTAATTACTTCTGCTTATGAAATTACAAATTTAGTGATTGCGAAGTTTACCTTGTTAACATGTTCTCTTATTGTACGCGCTGATGTGTTCGGTCGTCATTGGTTTAGTTAAAGTACTTTTAATGTATTACAATTATAGTAATTATGTATAATATTTATTTCATCAATAACAGTTCGACATGTCATTGTGGACAATAAAATTGTATGTTAAGAAGGTAAAACTAACGTTGTCTTTATGAATTTATTTACTGGTTGTAAATTAACTTCATAAGATTGCTATATATGATCCAGTTTTTTCATTCTTATCTTTTTCAGAAGAGTGCATTCATCCATCATGACCCCTGAAAACACAGAACTGATTCAAAAATCTATTTACTCCTTGATTTTCACTCTGAAGAACCTGGAGGTGACATTCAAACCTTAATTTTCTCAACTTTTTGACTTCCTTTTTCCCGCATTTTTCTGCTTTTTTTTTTGCAGAACATAACATCGGACGTTCTTGGATTCACGGGCGATGAGCCGACAAGAAAGAATTTGAAACTGCTAATCAAGTCTCTCAGCAGATTGATATGAAAAGAGAAAGATTATCTTCAAAATCCTCCATTGTTTGCACTGAAGGTGGCTACTGTAGTATATTTCCTGCAATCTCGAGATTGTGAAGGTTGTTTTCTGTTTTCTAAGAAAACTCATTTTCACAACTGTTTGAATAGTCAATGGTAAATTGATCTGCCACTTTTAAATTAAATACAAACATCCCAAATTATTTTTGAGGGATTAAATATATTTTACTCCCAGTTTTAATTTTTTTCATTTTATTATAATTTGGTTCTTCTAATTTGTTCATAGTGATATTGTTATCTACTTAAGAACAATTTATTTCAGTCCAAATATTTATTGAAGTTGATTTGGTGAGGAGCTTAGTTTTTTTAACCCATCTAATAATTTAGCCTCACAATTTTAATGTCTTCATTTCTTCATCAATCTTCCAAAAAAAATAGGGACTTGATCCAAGTATTGAACCCAAAAAACGGAATGTTTGAAAGTTGATAGCTTTGGTTTTGGAATTTTAAAACTAAACCAAAACGGTGAAATGCAATGTAATTTTAATTTAGTCCTGGTTCTGTTTCATATTTTAAAAAAAGTAAGATATTTTTTTTAATATTTAGATCGTGATTTAAGTAATTCAGCTGAGTTCAAACCTGATTTTTAGAATTTTAAGTCAAATTTTATCCGATCTTTTAGTCTTTTTTCTATCCGCGGTGCGATGCCAATGTTATGGTTTTTTACTTCCCAAAACCAAAATTAGTCCATGAATCATCGTTTCTAAAAATCGAAATCAAAACGGGATCTGTGGCAACCCAAAAGTACCTCTTTTTATATCGAGTGTATGTGGAACTACGGAAAAGCATCTTTTTTCCATAGTTCGTTAACAACGAACACATTAAAAAACGAAAAATCTGGGTTCTGAACAGATCAAATCCACGAAGAAACGAAGAGCAACTACTTACCTTCAGCAGCCATCCTTTTCCTTATCTCTTGGGCTGTATTGAATATCCCAAGTGTTGGTTGATTGCAGACAAAGCACTTCTTGTTCTTCGTGTGATGCTGCATTAACATAAATCGGTGCATAAAAACCCAAAGAATTCGAGCGAAAACATGAAGAATTCAACATCTTCAACGAGAAAAAGGAAAAAAGAAATCGACATTAACAGAAGACAATCCTGTTGGTTGAGTGATCCTAATTGTATCGAAGCATATTCGTTTCTCATCATGTGAAGTTATTCGTGCAAACTGTTTGGTGTGATTTAGATTCAACAAGACAATAAAATGTCTGATGAAAGCTACTTGTAAATTCAATCAAACTTCAGAAGGAGAAGTAAAAGTCACACACTTCATATGCTAAGATCATATATTTTTGTTATGGAAGAAAATCCTAGAAATGTGTTCTTGGGGAAAAAAAATTCTAGGAAACGAGTTTAATATTAATTATTATTTTTTTAATTATTATTTTCTTAATTGTTATTTTCTTAATTACAAGATATTAAGGTAGTTTCCTATTTCAAATTAAGTTAGTTTATAACCTATCTATAGACATGAACCCTTCAAGATTTAAGAATCAAACAATTAATCAAGTTCATCTAGTATTATTTTTCTATTTTTTCTTTCGTTTTGTCTCTATATGATAAGAAGATGAGTGATTACTCGTTCTAAGGATAAAACTCGTAACGAGGATCCTAACAATTTCAAAGAGAACAATCAAATCAAAACTAATTTTCTTACGTCTATACATAATTCTATGAGAATCAGTGTAGTAAAAGCAATATGTAAGGAAAAATTAAGACAGAGAGTTACCTTTAGTGCACAATGCTCGCAGAAATAGTGTTTGCACTTCGTTACAACCGGATCTACAAATGGCTGCCGACAAATGAAACAAGCAAAGGGCAGAACATCATCTTCTTCATCATCGCTTTGGCCAGTAGATTCATCGTCATTCAATCCTTTTGCGAGGCTTCTCTTCCTTGCTTTCTCTGCTTCATCCCATTCTTTCTCCATTTGCCACCCAGATTTGTAATCACCACGATCATGCATAAACTTGCACGAATCTCCATATCCACAGTAACCAGTCTCTTTGTAATCCTTGCAAATGTCTGGTTGATAATCGAATCTAGCTGAAGTTCTTATGTGAGCTGAAGCTCTAAGCGGTCCATGTGACCCACCAGCTTTCTCACTGGCGACTGTTTGCTCCCTTCGGAATCCGGCTTTGTAGTCTGTGTAGCCATGAATGCCTCTATAAAGCTTTTCATCTCCAGAACTCTTGCTTTTACCCTTCAAAGCCTCTTCTGCCTGTTTAAGAACTCTTTCCCGGATTGCTCGAGCATCTTTCGAGAAGTCAGTCTCGGTTTCTAGAGTGGCTGTCGCTCTGCTATCATGTTCCACTTGGATTTCTTTTGAAGACTCAAACTGAAAAATTGTTTTCTCTTGTTCTGCATTTGGGTCTGTAGACGCAGAGCTCTTAGAGGGTCCGGAAGTAAAGTAAAGCTTGCTCTCGCTCTTAGTGTTCTTCTTATGATTTTGAAGTATTGAGCTCTCTGAATTCGAATCACCATTTTCATCCTCTTCAATAATCCTTTTTCTGATGTTTTTGTTTTTTGATGGCTTCCTGAAAAAGTTGCAAACTAGAAATCCAACTTTAATGATATCAAAAGAGACAATAAAACAAGAGAATTAACTGTCTAATCAACTGACAGTATACCTTGTTCTGCTGGCGGATTTTCACCAGAATCTGCCATGACAAGCACCGAACAAGCAGAATAATAATGTTCACTGTAATTTAAAACGAGAAAACACTAAATTTAGTACGCATAAACCTTTTATAATGTTGATATGTAAAAGAACAACTTCATTAGCAGAAAAAAAGGAAAAAGAGAATCAAATTCCCTAAACATATCCCGAATCATATAAGCAGAACCATATCAGTCGAAAATAGGTATATAAATTCTCCGAGAAGCCCTAACAGCAACTACCGAACTAAATCACCATTATAATCAGCTAGGATTTGTAAAAGAAACCCTCCGACCCCGCCTTAGAGAAAAGACTACTCCTAATCACAGGAATGCCAGCGGGAAATATTCCTTAAAATACAAGACACAACCGCAGAAGAAAAAGAAGATTTCATGGAAAAATCTCCACAAAAAGATAAAGAAGACAAAACTATATACGCAAGTCTTCAAAAGAAAAACTTATCTAGAAATTCTAATCCCAGGGAAAACCACGGCCGATTTAGCCTCCGGACACGCAGCGAAGCTGCAACGTATTCATTAGCTAGAAACAGAGAGAGACGGAGAGAGACGTACCTGAGAGGAGGAGGAGTAGTAGGAATCTACGCCGGCGAGGGTTTCGTCTGCGACTGGTTGTGGCGGGAGAACGAAGAAGAAGATGAACCGACCTTCTACTCCTGGCGGCTGGCTCGTTNAGTTCAGAATATCCATCATCGACTTTTATCAAAAACAGAATATAAATGAAGAGTAAATCAGTCTATTAATCCGTTCAAGGCTCGGGTAAATCCCTAATGGCATTTTAGGAAGATACCGAAATTCATTTTAGCTGTGGCATGCAGTCCAAGCATGAGAGAAATTGTAAAACTAAACAGATTAATTAAAATCGTGCAAGCAACACATGAGTTTTCCAGTCAACAGCAAATCAATCCAACCACAGACAATTTAGCTCATCATTGAAGCAAAATCGAAAACAGAAATTTGTTCATAAACTATCGCCATGCGATTTTCTCTGCAATTAAGCTCACCGACTAATGCTTCAAACTCAGGTCAAAAACCCAGAGCTCCTCAGCTCATCGTCGGCTGCTAGAATGTTGATTTTCGCAGCTCCAATGATTTTCCCCGTATCTTTCGTCTAATTCTGTCCAAGTCCGAAAAACCCAGCTCGTTGCTGTTTTTTTGGACTCTTCTCCTCCGTCCTCCTCGCTTTTCTCCTTCTCCGTGGTTTCTCTCCTTTTGCTCGCTGCTGATTTTTTCATTTTAATAGCTTCTCCAGCCGGTTTCCTTGCTCGAATCTTCCGGATTCTCCACTCCTTCTCTCTCCATTCTGTTTCGCACAATCGCCTCCATCATTGAGTTTTGATTTTCTGCTTTTTGCGATGCCCCGACAATTGCCTAGCCAAATAAGCCTTGCACAAAAGGACAAAAAACAGGACACGTAAACAGCTTCTGGAAAGATAATAAAATACCCAAGAAAAACAGCGTCTAATTCATTAAAAACCACGTGTTAATCCCGTGCACCTATGCTGTAGCACATTTCACAGCACACGCTCACAGCAAACATGTTTTTCTTTACTTTTAACCATTTTTGCTTGCAATTCATCAATATTCAAGGCCGTAAATAAGCTTATTTCGAGACTTATCATGTAGTGTAGGTCAGTTTGGCTAACTATTTTGGTTGCATTAATTAATTTTAAAGACTTGTCAAGAAATAAAATAAAGTAATCAAATGTAACAATAAATTTACATTTTCATTTGAAATGCAAAATCTAATTAAAAATCAAATATTTCATACACAATCTATAAAAGATAAATAAAAAAGAGGTCAAATAATAAAAAATGAAGCACTAAGCCTAAGCCACGACCTTCATCATCTTCTTGAACTCTGCATAATCCACCCTTCCATCGCCATTATTGTCCACCTCCATTATCATCTTCTTGCACTCCTCCACGCTCCGACCTTGCTTCAGCCCCAGCCAACCCATCACCGATCTCAGCTCCTCCACGCTGATAAACCCATCTCCGTTTTCGTCGAACACCTCGAACGCTTCTCTCACCTCCGCCTCGCCTTCCCCTTCTCTCTCCTCCATTATCGACCGATAAAGCTCTTTGAACTCCACCATGTCAACGCAGCCGTCTCCGTTCACGTCAGTTTTCTCTATCATTTGGATTAGCTCGGCGTCCGGGATGAATATTCCCATGTTTTCTAAGGAGAAGTTGAGTTCTTTCTTCGTGATTTTTCCGTCGCCGTTCCGGTCGAACATCTGAAAAACCCTCTGGAGCTCCGCTGGATTAATGGTCGGAGCAGGCGGCGACGAAGGGAGAAGCTGCGTTGTCATGACCCGGAGAGGGGCTGACAGAAACGATGACCAAGTCCACCTCGGGCCAACTCAGAAATCCGGCCTAAAGGCTATTTAAAACTTTAACTTGCGGAAGCATTTACCAAATTACCCCGGATCTATACATCCAAATGTTCATCACATAGCATAAATAAATTATTTTACAACCAAATCGAAAATAATATCATTCAACATAAATTCACTCATAATTTCTTGCCAAGTTCAACTAAAAATGAATTTAAAAAAAACTTTAAATTCTCCGAAGAAATTTCCCACCAGTCTAAATTCACCTGCTAACCTGGTAAAAAATTGTTGTCTATTGGGTGAGTGACAAACTCGTAAGCTACCCATATTTAATGCATTCAGATTAAAACTTAGGTTTTCTCTTTTTCAGTCGGGGTGAGTCAACCCCGACGCCGGCCAGATTCCGGCACCAATTCCGGCACCGATACGAACTCCGATTTTGACAAAATTTATGTCAAAATGCTCATCTCGACGAGACGGACCTAACCATACCAATAATCAGGAGAAATACCATAGTTTGAAAAACCGAAATGAAAACCCTAAACTCTCGGTTTTTCTCGGATTTCTCTTAAAATACGGGCTTACCTTCGAAACCGCTTGCGAAGGATTACTCCTCTCTTCGTTGCGGACGTTTTGACACCTTAATCTCGTCGAACGGTCGTCGTTTGCCGTCGTTCCCTTTCTCTCCCTCTCTCACGAGTTTTTCGGCGTCGGGATGAAGAAGAATACTTCTTCTTCTCATCCCTTCTTTTAACAAATCAAATATTATAATAATAATAATATTATATTATATTAAATAATATAATATTATTAAAACATAATATTTATTTCGTAACGTTTTTCCGATTTTCGTTCGATTCCCGTCGTTTCACTAAAATCCCGACACGATCTTGTGTCCACTTATTTCGTAAAATCGGCCTTTACGTTACATTCGAAAATCGTAGCTCGATTTCGTCCCGAGATATCCCAATTTATTTCGTTTGACTAAGTCGTCGCACGTGGCATATACGACAATTTTACGTTCCGCATACGACAATCGATTAGTCAAACTTCGCGAAAAATTTTCCTTGAAAATCGAGATTTAAAATTTCGGGTTATTACATGCGTGATTTGCTTGGGAACCAAAGAGAGGAGGAGCGAGCTGAGGAGTCTGTAAAGAAGGAAAATCCTGAGCAAAAACGTCGGCATGGCGGAGATCGGAGCTCCGGCGGAGGAAACTGGCAGAGAAGATCGGAGATGAGCAGATCAGAGATCCATGAAATGAGTGAGGAAGCTGAAAGCTTGCTGTGTTCTTAAATACGGAAATTCGACGAATAAAAAACTTACGACAAGGTCACCAAAACGCGTTGCTATCGTTAATTTTTGCTAATCATGCTTTCGCTCTCCA
Organism: Begonia fuchsioides; assembly: GCA_003255005.1. Lineage (NCBI taxonomy): Eukaryota > Viridiplantae > Streptophyta > Magnoliopsida > Cucurbitales > Begoniaceae > Begonia > Begonia fuchsioides. Next base: position 126,463 of record QAOC01039098.1, on the reverse strand, counting down.
CCTGGTTTAATTAACCGTGCGGGTTCATCTTAGAGATGGTAGATCTGATAACAAGTACCGGAGTTCGAATCATGCGCTGCCCAAGTGTGAAAGTTGTTACTTTCAATGTTAAGGTAGCTCATTGGGGCTTCAAGAATAAATCTCTCATCTCTGGGCTGTTAAATCACCGTAACTTACTCCCTCACAAACTGTCAAGTCGAGGTGTAAGGGCCTTAGAGCGAGAGATTTCTCATTTTTATAACAACAACTCTTAAATAATTCAAAAATCAATTAATAAAAAATATTATTTTGAGATCTCATTAAAAAAATCAATATGAGATCTCATTTTTACTAGGATTAACTTTAACGAAATTACGTTGTTTTCATCGAACACCTCGAACGAATTTAAAATTATCACTCGGTTATATCTTGTCATAGCTTATTTTTAGGTGAGTTGTAACTTATTTCGAAACAACATTACGTAATGGTAGTATATTTCATACGTAAAATTAAGAACTTCATCGTGACAACTAGAGATCGAACAAGCATTGTTGGATAAAATATCGAGTTCTATGATAAAAAGAAGTGGGTTTAGTTTATGAATTGGTAGAGAATGAGTGAATGGCATGGAGGAGGCATGTGTTGGAGTAAAAAGGAAAGGATTGACTTGAACCAAAGCCAACTAAGATGTTCCAAACAAGACCGACAAAAGATGGACAAGATATTAGCATGCATCTCTCTTTCTCTATATACTAAAATTGTCCCAAATCATCATGCATGCGCAAGGTACTTACTGTATAATATTATCTATTTTGTCGCATAGACGAACTCTGCTTATATAGATCACAACAATTTATGATCGTAGGCAATATGAAATGAGCAGTTTCATTGAAATGAACTGTGCACGAGGACTCGTAACAAATTTTGTAGAATTTATGAACTCGTTAATATGATATTGTCTATTCTGAACTAGAACTCATACAATTTTTTTAATGAGTTACGTCCAAAAAACGTTATACTAGTTAGGACGAACAACTCATCGATGAACTGTCTCTGATCTCTGCCCCGATATTCGATGGTAGATATTAGCTAGTTCACTTCATATTGTTCAATAATCACATACTATATTAAGCTTAGATACCAAATGCCAACTTGTGTAATTTGGATTAAGATTGTTGAGTACTTATTTACATAATTTCCGAATAAAAAGCTTAACAAAACATTCTCGAGCAACAAATCCAATCTCGAAGTCGATAGGAGTTCGAAAATCGAACTTGTTCAATGATATGATATACAGCTTCACCGTAGGTGCATTGATCACAGGACCAAAACGCTAATGAACCACTAACGCTTATGAATTTCCCTTGCTTCTAGTCCTACTACCAGGTCTTACTTTGATGCTCCCACCACCCGTCTTCGAGCTGCTAGCCGTGCTCCAAGTTCCGTGCGAATCCACATCCGATGCACCGTTTTCTAAAGCTCCAACCAAATCGATCTAAAAAGTAACACATTTTCATTCTTTTTACAGTATGTGAATCATTCTCCTGCAAAAGTCTAGTGAACAACCTCACAATCAAATAAACAAAATATTAATCTTAATTATAGATCAAATAGAAATACTAATTTTAAATAAATTAAAAATACCAATATAAAATTAATACGATATTAATCTTAATTGAATAACAAATACTAGTCCTAATAAACGAATTATCATGGATTCGATCAGGCTTGTACTGCATCATATTTTTTCGGACCAAATTTTGGCGATGCAAATTTGAAAAACACAATTCCTCTTTACCTTATTCGACCAGCCAAATTNTCTGCTTATATAGATCACAACAATTTATGATCGTAGGCAATATGAAATGAGCAGTTTCATTGAAATGAACTGTGCACGAGGACTCATAACAAATTTTATAGAATTTCTGAACTCGTTAATATAATATTGTCTATTCTGAACTAGAACTCATACAATTTTGTTAATGAGTTATGTCCAAAAAACGTTATACTAGTTAGGACGAATATTGGGTGTTAGAGTTGTGTTTATCCATCTTTAACTATATATCGACGAATCTACCTTGCAAGTACTCGAAAAACTGTCTTTTATGTCCACTTCGGAACCTGCCTACACTCGATGATCTGCAAACAAGCAACAAAGTTTAATGTAACAAACGATAGCCAATTTATATTAAATTAATGTTATGTTTACTTTCTTATCCTATCATCTTAATGTATATGTTAACATGTCGAGCTATGATTGGTCCAGTTAGTATTATAATTAAAATAATTATTTATAATATTTATTGCATTAATCATAACTCGATACGTTAGAATGTATGCTAGGAAAATAAGCAAAATATTGTCATTTATATTATTATCAGTAACATGAGAACAAAAGCTATAATATCATTGTAGATCATTCTCTCTTGAAATCTTAATGTTATTATTATTCTAAATCTCTCATTTTTTCCATAAATTAAAGCCGAAGAAGGGTTACACCAAAATCCACTCCAAGCGCAAAAAGATAAAATCGATACGTAGGATATGAAGCGGAAATGAAGCTCAAAGAATTCATAGATTTTCAGGATTGATCTTTGAGTTTTCCCTGTAACGATTGCATGGATCCAATCTTAGCTATGCTATCTATTTCGGTAGAGAATAGATCATATCGTCCTCTCGACCGAAAAAATGGAACTAGCTTCATCGTTGTCATCCCATCATGAGTTGTTCAGATTCCAGATTTTTAATACGATTTTAATTTCATTTCCTGTGACGTTCTCGGATCGTAAGAACATAGGAAGAACTGATTAACAAATGTTTAAAAACTTGTGTTATTTGCTCTTCTCTTCTCTTCTCCCCATAAAGATCTTTTCACAAACCTTACTAGGAAAAGAGCAAAACGGGCAGGAGAAGAAGCCTGACCTAGACCGGTCCGAGACATCGTATTTATATTTTGATTTCCATAGTAGATTCATCCATATGCAGTTCTACAGGTAGTAGTCTTCCAGAAGACATTTTCTGTGTAGATCTAATGTCCTACATGATACATATATGAGTTAGTTTAAGGTTACTTTATTGTCATACATCTTGATGTGCTGCTACATGATTGGATTAATTTAAATATATTGAATGAATAAAAAATAAATAATTATTTATTATTTGAACGGATCCAATCACGCAGTGACATGTTAAAAGGAATGACACGAGAACAATCTTAAACTTTATATATATGTTGTCTTTGTTTGATTCTCAACACCATTGTCATCTTCCCAAAGGTCTGGTAGAATTCTTTGCAAAAATAAGTTTCTCAGTTGTCGGCATTCTCTGACAGAATCCAGAAGTTGGATTCCGAAAATGTTCAACACGAGCTTGTAATGGGGCATGATTCAAAGCAAAGACTGGTCCATGAAGATGGCTTGAGCACATTAAATTGCACATGGATTAAGATCTTTGTGCACGATTTGATCGACTGCATCTTCCTCGTCACTCCTTTATATATTCACATGCTATTACACTGTCGGTTCCCTCCATTTCTGCATCGATTTCCTTCTTTTTTCAGCTGATTTTTAAGGCTTTCTGCTCATGAAATTTGATTGATTTTGACATGGCATATATGTTTTGTTTCGTCCATCTTTACCAAATAACTGTGTAGAACAAAACCAGACCATAGAATCAGATTGTAGAACCAGATCAGAACCAACACATTTGGTCTGATTCTTATCGCTTCTTATTGGTTCTGCATCTTTATCGGTTCTGATTTAATCGGTCCAGATCCAGTTTAATATAATCAAACCATTCAAACTGGACCACACCGTTAAGAACATTGTTTTTCGCTGATACGTAAAACTTGGACTCGAATATTTATGGTTCGGTCTTATTTTTTCGAAAAACCAAACCAACACAAGATCAACCCTATTTACCCACACCTAGAATTGGAAGCATTAAATGAGAATTTGGTGGATTAGGTGATGAATGACTGTACAACAATGAAAGACACACGAACCTAGTTTGGCTTCATAACTTGTAGGAACGAGGTCATTAAAACCAGATGTATTAGTTATTATTTATATTTATTATTTTTATTTTTGAAAATTAATAAAATGAAATCGAATTAAAGTTTTGGAAGACGGAGAGGTGTCGGAATAGAGCAATGAAGAACATTTAAAAGGGCATTTAAAGAGGGTTCATGCCCCCAACAATATCACACAGGGAGTGGCTCTCTCTATTTATTGTTCTTGTTGGCCCTTCCCAAATTGTCCTCTCATTTACTCTCCTCTCCTTGATTCCAAAAGACAATTTACTCACACTCAGCACCTTGACCTTACAGTTTGTAAAGGGGTTAAATCATAGTGATTCAATAGTTTAGAGATGAGAGGTATGTACATGTTGTCACAAGAAGTTATCCCACATTGGAGATAACGACTCCTACACTGTGACATCGCAGACTTCGAACTGTGGCTCTTGATTCTAAATCTACCATATCGGAACCAACTGAGTTGAGCCCGTGCAGGCTACTCTCCTCTCCTTCTTCCTATTTACCTCGGAGATCATCGTTGACTACAAACCCGTCTAATATTTACAATATTATCTGAATTTAGTTAAAATTCTCATAATTTTATTACTAGTTGTTTCTTTGAAAACATCATACCAGCTATCTTACTCAAAAACCACGAGCAATGTGTGATTGGGCACCATGCATAATCACATTTTTTCTACATCTTGTGAGATTTTGATCTAAAGTAGAACTGGCCGCCGCACGAATTCATGTAACTTGAGCCCGGAATTTAGCTCGAAACGCTATTCAAATTGACCTTTTGGAAACCCTAACTTGTTATTGTAGCACAAACCCTAATTACAGTGTGTGCTCTTGATTAGTTGAGTTTTTACCTTCATAATTATACAACCTTGGGATTAAGTAGGAAGACTAAGTAGGAAGACTCGTCTATTCTGTGCCTCAAAACAATAATCTAGAGCATCATCGTCGTATTATCGAATACTAAAAGTCGATAATTTTATATAATCACAACTTTCTATACCTACTTATTATCGGTTTTTCGTTCAAATCGAAGTTCCCGAGGGAGAATGTAGCGAGTAACCGCACAATCTCGAGTAGTTAAATGTGGTTAAATCCGATAATACAGGAACAAGGTTAAAATGAAGAAGTTGGATATGCATGGAAAATGTCATTTTTTTGTAGATTGGCCTTAAATGCAACAAACAAGGGGTAGGATTTTAGGGCATTAAAGTTGGCATCTACACTTCTTCTTCTTTAAATGCCTTGGCCAGTCCATCTTTCAAATCGGTTTTGATTGAATCCATCATCCAAGATCACAGATTTTTTTTTTGCATTTTTTTAGCTTTAGAGGAAAAGGGTTGATCGGAAACTCATCGGAATCGCTGCAGAAAGTTCGAAAATGGAGTTACCGGAGCTTTCTTTAGCTCCGGCACAGCGGGAAGTCGATAAAGTATCGAGCAGTTCTTCATCGGAGTTGGAAACTGGCCGGTCGAGGAAGAGAAAGCTCTTTTCCGATCATTCTCCGATTCAGAATAGCGTTGATCTTTACGTGGAACACCCTTTGCCGTGGGATTGGGAGCAGTGCCTTGATCTTGAAGTAACACCGTTGTTTCTCTCTCTCTCTCTCTCACTTTCTCTCTCTAGAAATTTTGAATAAATAATCTCTGTTTCATTGCTTTTGCAGTCCGGTAAAATGTATTATCTGAACAGAAAAACACTGAGGAAGACGGTGAGCTTGCCGGAGGAGGATCAAAAGATAGACCTGGAGCTGAATATATCGAGATCGAAGATCTCCAGCGGCTCAGAGCTGTTCATCAATGGCGGAAATAGTAATCCATTTGCAAAAGCTAGGGCAAACAACATGGTTGCCCTAGCTTGTCCGAATTGTCATCTTCTTGTTATTCTTTCCATAACTTCCCCCTCTTGCCCTAACTGCAAATACCACCATTCTCTTCCAACAACCCACCAAAATCCTCGGCAGGAGCTTTCTGCAACTAGGTCTCTCCAAACTTTGAGCCTCTTGAACTGAATGCAATCGCCATGGGAGCTGTAAAAAAGCTTCAATAAATGCGTAGCCTTAGAGGACGAAGTAAATATGAATCTATAAATTTGTTTCTTCCTTTTGCTTTTATATTATGTTTCGTTCATCATCATCATCTCCGCAAATCTGAAAATCTCTATATTCAAACAATCAAACATATGGGAACCCAGACGCAGCTGGTTTTAATGGCGCGATTGCTTGTTCAGATGAGATTTCTACGGATTTTAATGGAGGAAAATAAATAAATTTGATCATCGATCGTTACTGATCTGATTTTCTGACTAATTTTTCCTAATCAGTGCATGTAATACTGAATCACTGAGACGATTAAAAAATTATTATTCATGTGTTTAGCTTGGTTTGGTTTATTAATTATCGAATTTATATCGGGTTTGGATTTTTTGGCCCACTCAAAAAAATTAACTCAACCAATGATTAGTATTAAATTTAAATATAATTTTATAAAAATATTTTTTTGTTTTTTTAATGTTTTATAAAAAATTAGAATCGAAGACTTTTAAAGTTTATGATGGATGATTCAATTCAAAATTTATGATGTTAATTGATAATTTTTAAAATTTAAAATATTTGTTATAATTACTCGTATATTTTAGGGGATCAATTTATATATACCGAAATATTTGTGCATAAAAGAAGAGAAACTATCCTAAATTCAAAAATTCAAGTTTTCGAAAGGTAACTCTCGTTGTGCAATACTCTTGTTGTCGACACTCTCGTTGCATGTCATCTTTAACAATCAAAATTCTCGATACTCTTGTTGTCAGGCGTTCCAGTACGGTTCCCTCGTGATCAAACATTGAGAGAGGTAACTCTCGTTTTGCCATATATTTTGCAGCACCTTCTCGCGTTCTATCATGCGAATAAACGAAATTTTCGGTACCAAGAGTGTTTAATTGCAATTGCATACGATCTTTCGAGTGCAAGTACTCGTGATATTTTTTGTAATGTTGATTCATTGTGTTAGAGGTAGATTCATAAGAAATTCTCGGCTAACTCATACAATTTATAGAATTCCCTCATAACAGCTACATCTGGTCGACCTGCAGCATTTCTAAGGTCGACCGAATGTTACCGTTGAATATGAAAATTCTAGCCGTTACATTATACCGGTCGACTCTTTTTACAACGTCGGTCGACACTTTGTCGTCTACCGGTCGACTCTTTCCTATCTACGGTCGACACTTTCACTTATGAAAAATACTTTGAGGTCAACATATATAAACGTGGTCGACACCTTCTTATGTGGTCGACTCACAAAAATTAAAATGTCGATTAAGTGTCGACCGCTGTTACATTAAGTGTCGACCACACTCTAGGTATTTTGAGTATATCGAGTCAGCTCGCGAGCTGGCTTGCGAGCCGGATTGATTGGCTCGGTGTTGCCGAACTCATGAGCTAGCTCGAGCGAGCCGACATGCCGGGCTCGAGCTTTGGCTCGAGCCAGGCTCGACTCGGCACTGTAGCAAAATGAGCCGGCTAGCTCGCTCTAGTGGCACCACTACTACTATTAATTTCACAAGCTATTATAAATCAATCAAACGTAGCTCGTATTAATGTTTAGTTAAATGACGTTTAGAAAAGTTTATAAAATTCATAATTCTGTTTAGAGTACCGATCACTCGAAACATCGAGGCTTTATTTACATATAATATTATGCAATTCTATTAATACAAAATACAAAATTATAACATAATATTAAATTATGTAATTAATATTTATTTCATTAAATATTTAATCCTTTTAATTGTAAGGTTGTCATGTTTATCTTAGAATTTCATTATTTAAAATAAAATAAGGTATCAAGAATTAATTAAAGTTTCTTATTATACTTTCATGGTATTTGATTTTCTTAATTAGTTTAAATAATTATTTTAATTTGAATAATAATGGAGGGTTCTTAGTGGAATAGCGATGTTCGCACTAAATGCGGACCGCGCCATCGCCAGCTTAGAATTGCTCACCCTATCGCCAACCTCCATTGCTACTGAGCTCGTTCACCCCTCTGCGAACAAACCCAGAAAGCTCAAACGGCTTTCCACTCCAATTTTCCAAAACCCTTTCACTGATTTCTGAAATCGGGGAAAAAAAGATCATCGGAAACCAATCATGTCGTCGTCAGACGATGATGGAGGGGAAGAGTACCTGTTCAAGATAGTCATAATCGGAGATTCAGCGGTTGGGAAGTCTAATTTACTGTCTAGATATGCTCGAAATGAGTTCAATCTCCATTCCAAGGCTACGATCGGCGTTGAGTTTCAGACTCAGGTTATGGTTCTCGACGGTAAAGAGGTTAAGGCTCAGATTTGGGACACTGCCGGACAGGAGAGATTCCGGGCGGTGACTTCTGCTTATTATCGTGGAGCTGTCGGAGCTCTCGTGGTGTACGATATCTGTCGCCGGAGTACTTTCGACAACGTTAGCCGGTGGCTTGACGAGCTCAAGAGTGAGTTTATTTTCGTTTGATTCTGAAGTTAAATCTGGTTTATGCTCGTACGATGTTTGTGAAATTGTAGATCTGGAGTTAATTAAAGCAAGATTCAAATTCTTAGGACTTTACTCGTACCTTTTTCGATGATCTTATGCTGGTTATTTCAGATTAGGCTGGATAGGATCTTTCAATTCAATTTCAAACTCCATGATTTCTATATAGTTTGTTTTTCGTACCCATTACAGATGGATTTCAAATCCTCTCTTTTTTTCTGTGTTCTTAAGTTTATGACTTGGGTTTCTTGTAAATGTCAGATAACTCTGAAGAAAGATTTCAAATGTTCTTAGGAAGATTGTTCTTATTTTCAGCAATGATCATGAATCTTATGTTGTGATAGGACCCTAAACAACAAAAGATAGAACGATACCTGATTGAACAATAAAAAACAAAATATAAACACTTGGAGGAATTTGCTTCATTCGAACTCGTAAATGGCGACTCGTTACTCCCAAAGTCGCACCCTAGTTTGTTCTTCATATGTTCTCATGTAAACTACGCCTATTTATAAAAAAATATAACCTAAGAATAATGTTATATTTATGTTTTTTAGTATACGTTTTTATTGTACATGCGTACCAACGAACAACACCAATCCGACACGTCAGCATGTACAATAAGAAATTATGCTAAAAAAGTAAACATGTAACTTAATAACCTAATACCCTAAAGTCCATGTATATTGAGCCCTATCATATTGTTTCAATCTCATTAGGATACTTTAGTTTTGAAATTCGGATAGACATACAAAATCTAGGGGTGGGCAAAATCACACTAGAACCATCAAACCAGAACCGGTTCATTGTCTAGTTAGAGTTTTTAGAACTAAAAAATAGTGAAATTAAAATCGGGAACGTAAGTAAAAAAAAAGACAAAAAGTAAATAAAACCAAAAAATATTCCAAAGCCTACTCAACAACCCAAAATTCAACTCAAATAAAAAAATATATTTTATTTTTTATTATATAAATTTTTTAATATAAAATAAAACCAGTATAAAATCGAAAAGATACTGTATTTCATAGCTCTAGTTCTGAAAATTCAGAATCGTATGTTCTGGTTCCAGTTCTATTTTAGTATAAAATTGGACCAGACTCGACCGTACCTACCCCTACAGAATCTAACTACTTTTTTCAATCTTTATACCTTCTTTTAAGGGTCCAGTTTCCGGTTCTGTTTCCTGTTTATCGAATTTTGCATAATATTGTCTCATAATTTCAAATTATTGAATCGATAATGCAGCTCATTCCGATACAACTCTAGCGAGAATGCTGGTCGGGAATAAATGCGACTTGGAGAACATTCGGGATGTGAGTGTAGAAGAAGGAAAGTTTCTTGCAGAAACCGAAGGATTGTTCTTCATGGAGACATCCGCATTAGACTCTACGAATGTTAATACAGCGTTCGAGATCGTTATTAAGGAAATATACGGCAATGTTAGCAGGAAGGTCCTGAATTCGGATTCTTACAAAGCCGAACTGTCTCTAAATCGTGTTAGCCTCGTCGATAATGGAAGTAGTGGATCGAAGCAATCAAAAGGGTATTATTCTTGTTGTTCCGGGTGATCTTTTTTAGTTTTTTTTTTAAATTCACGTCTGAATGTTTGAATTACACGAGTGTGCTGTCTGATGAGAGACGACTACTTTTACATAGTATTATCAAAGAGAATCTTCTATTTGATTTTGATATAACTCTCTCTCTCTCTCTAGAAATTTACTTGTGGATTAGCAATCTGCAACCAAGCTTTTTTTTGCTTGCTAAGTATGGAACAGATCGTAGATCTCGGGTGTTCGACCGTTCAATCTGAAAAAAATGGGTTTCTATATCGTTTATGAGCGAGAAGCTCCGAGGAATTGGCTATTTTGGTCGGAAAATTTAGGATAAATATTGAGTTACCCCCTTAACTATGGTGCAGATACGGATGATGTTTCAAATTTTAAAAATAATTAACTAAGACTTTGAATTTTATCATAATTTTAATTGAGATTTTGTCATCACCTTTAATTTATTATTCTAATAATGCACGAAAATTTATTTAAAATTAATTAAATTAATTTTTATAGACGTCTTATTTTTAGGTTAATTAAATTAAATAAAAATAAATTTTTATTATTTCGAGCTTATATTGCTCACCAAATCATCAAAACTAACTAAACTAACGATAATTTTTAGTGACGAAATTAGAGGTGTTAATTAAAATTTTTAAATTTGAGGTATTATCGCAATTGACTCCGCGCGTCCTAAATTTTACCCGATAATACAAAAAGGTATTTGAAATCATTAAACATAGAAATGGCAAAAATTGAACCTTACCCACTTTCACAAAGCTACAACTTTTTGTTCTTTGGTCCTCAAAAAGATTTAAGGACGCCTAAAATCGTAAATAAAGTCGTAACTTATTCGATTTTCAAACACATAAATAAGATGGTATCGTGCTTTCGAGAGTAAAATCGTAAACAAAGTAGAATTATATATATATATAGAGAGAGAGAGAGTTTAGTGAGAATAACTATAGACACATGTAGATTAGTTTTGTTCATATTAAAAAGACTAATATCAAGTTTATTATATTATTAATTATATATAATAAATATATTAATTAATTTTTTATAGTATAAAACATTTTGTTTGATGCGTCATCGTATACTTCAAAAACGTACAATGAAAATATATTTACTCGATTAAAAAAAACAAGAACATGAAATTAAGTAACAAAATAATCGGAAATTGCAAAACTAATTCTCAAAGCACTCCAAATTACACAATTACCCTCCAATATCATTGGCCAAAACAAGCAAGAGCAGAGGTGTTTAGTATAAACGCGACACACCCAAGTAAATCCCCTACTTTTGTTGTTTGAGGGGCAACTCTAAAGTCACCCGCAACAAAACGACCTCCATGAATAAACTCCGACAGAGGACTGGGAATAAATCTTAACCCTAAATATCTTTCAGATTTCCGACGAAGAAGACAACCCAGAGGAATAGTAATCAGAAACCATGGAATCCTTTCGACAAAGACGATGAAATGCAGAAGCTTTTTTCACATCAGCGATTTCAACGACCGAGCTTTCACCGGCTTTCGCATCCTCTTCTTCCCACTATCGCCGCCGTCGTCGTCGTCTTCATCGTCGAGATAGTCGAATTTCAGGTCATCGGATTCAGACGACGACGACGAACTCGTAATGCTTTGATTTCCGCCTTCTTCTCCGGCGATCTTGATTCCTTCTGTTCCTCCCCTATCGCCTCGTCGTTTTCCCCACAGCGGTCCGAACCCAGAATAATAATAGAATTCGTACGGATTCGAGCTCCCGGACGCTGTTTTCTTCCCCGGCCGAGAGGCTCTTGGCCGCCGTCCGCCGGCGGATGTTTCGACGGAGATGTTATAAGACCTAAGTAGGCTGAAATGATAGTCGCAGAAAGAATGGTCTTCTTTAGCTTCTTTCTTGCATCGCCAACCCTTGCCGTCGTTCTTTTGACAGTAGGTTTTCTTATTCGTTCCTTTGCTTAGCTCAATTATTCTATTTCCGCCATTATCGTTCACCTCTATAGCTTCATCTTCCTCCATTGTATTTCCGTTCTTAATGCTTAGATCCTCTAACTTTGTGGAACCGCCCATCATCGACGCAACGCTGCGTTTACATTCAGGCATGTTGCCAAACTCAGTTCGCCGCAAAATCCGCCGTCGAATTTCAGATTATAATCACTTACTACCCAGACGATAATGCTGACAATAAAGAATTCGAAAATTAGAAAAACCGTACCTTTCGACGGCTCCAACGGAATCTCCTGGGCTTGCAGTTCCGACGAAGCTACCATCGGCATCGAGCTGTAAAAACGATGAAATAATAACGAAGAAACAGCGATGAAGATGACCCATTACCCTAATCGGTGATTCGAAGCGAAATACGATACGAGGGCGAGAAAAATTTAGGGTTTTCGAAGAACCCTAAAGAAGAAAATACCCTAAATGGTAAACGCAAATGAAACGGAAGATAATAAAGAGGATTCAGACAGATCTGTAAGTAAACTGCAGAATAGAAAGAGGGAAAAAGAGAGATTTTAAATTTAACCTGGTCAGAGCTCAGGCCGAAAGGAATCACATCCCACGGCGACTGATTGAGCCGGCAGAGCTGCGACTGCTCCGGCGCCGGGGACAGCTTCGCGTTCTTCCGGATCCTCATAGATGAAGATGAAGGATAGGACGATAAATCGTCGGACAAAAACCTGTCGGACAAAAATAAAAAAAATAGTCAAACGGGGAGAACGAAAAAGGGTTGTTTTCTAGACAGAGAAAGCACTGAGCTCGATCTTCAAACCCTAATTTTCTCTGCAATTTCTCGCTGTTTTAGAGAGAGACAGCTTACGTATTTGAGCTGCGAAGAATGGCTTCTCCTCCTCCTCCTCTTCTTTTCTCTGCAGATCTCACACAGAACTCGATAATCAGGGATTTTTCATTTCTTTCTCCCAATTCTCTCTTTTACCCTTGGATTTCGCTCTTATTTACAATAAGTAAAGAAAGCTGCCTCTACCACACGTCATGATAGTTGTCCCTAGCGTTATTTATAATCTTCTCCCCCGAAATGATCCTCCACAAAGACCATCCATCTTAACGGTCTGATATTCGACCTTCCATCCATTAGATTTTTTCGGCTTCCACGTGGCTGTTTTCGAACCATTATCGTTCTCGGCTCCACGGTAAGAGCGGAACACTGGAATGTTTTCTACGGGACAAGGGTATTTCCGTCATTTCATTCACATCGTCTCCACTGTTACCGCAATTGACGTGAAAGACACGCGCTAGATCTTCAGCGTACTGATAAGATGAAGTGGCGACTGATAACATCTGGTCCAGGCAATCCGGGCCCCACCTGAAGTAGAAAATCGGACGGATATGAATGACGAGGCTCATGAGAAGCTGCTGCGAGGAGAGAGCAGGGGATTAATAAAAAATAATAATTTAATTTGTTTTGCAATAATAGCACAAATTGAAGAGGAAGCTAAAAATAAATAACTAAAAATTGTTACTCTCCATAAATGGGTATCCCCAAAAGGGTCCTACTGTCTTAGGGTCACCTACCCCAATGCTTTTTCTGGATTCCTTTATTTATTTAATTAATAAAATTATATAAAAAATTATAATAGTTAAATAATTATTAATTTATAATTTGTATTATTTTAATAATTTAATATATTCATGTATTATTTGGGATACCTGCCAATAAAAGGAACTATATTTTTTAATAATTTATTAATTTATTTAATATATTTTGAATATCCCTCGTATTGACTGAGCCGGCTCCTATAGCTGTACGCAGTACGCACCGCGTGGGCGCCTCTTTCTCTCTCTTCCCGCTCAGTAAAAAAAGCAGAGAATACAGCCCCCGTCTTTGGAATTTCCTGTGCATCGCCATCAGTATATAGATCCAAGCTTTTGGAAGCCATGGGAGTCTCTCTGCGCGCTTGATTTTGTGTGTCTACTCCTCTATCTGTACGCTATTAGACCGTCAAGGTTTTACTATTGCAATGGCGTCTCAGCAGGATTGCAGGAACGTTTGGCATTCTGATCTTACTGGCACCATTGGAGCTGATCCTTCTTGTACGTTTCTAAAATTTTATTTTATTTTCTATTTGTTTCAGTGACGCGCGAAAATCATTGGAGAAAAATAGAGAATTTTATTTGTGATGTTTATTGTGATTTCTCTCTCTTTGAGCAGAGAAGAAGGTTAATTATTCGTCTGAATAACTCTTGAACTGAGGTTGAAACGATTGGATTTTATTGGGAAAAATGGGGACACTCTTAGATAACTGAGTAATATCCTGAAAATGAAATAGTTCTTGGCTTTTGTTTCCTTGTCATTTGATGTTAAACATAATTCCAAATATGAAATTTCAATTTCTCTGTATTTCTACGTGCCAAAAAAAACATCGTCAGCGTTTGCATTTTCTTGCACAGCGATCTGTGGCCCAAAATTTTACAATTTCAGATGTTAATGTCGCTGATTAATGTTTTTTTTTATCGTTTTATCATCTATATACTCGATAGATATTTGATCTGCTTCATCAGAGAATTGGATTACATTGCACTCTTATATCATATCAATTGTTAATTACAACTAACAGAATCTTCTTGTTTTTTTAATATACATGCAGATTGTTGCTTTGCACTGTTCTGGTAAGATTTAAAAGCTCCCCTGCTTACGTTTATTATTTTTTATTCACACCACTGTCTCAAAAATTTGCGAAGAGAAACTTTACAGCATACATTATATTAAATTAGAACTGATATCAATGGAAGAACACATTAGTTATTTAATTGGAAACCTACTTAGAATAAGAAAACTATAACAATAAGGAAATATATAAAAGAATTACATATAATAGAAATTTCTTTGAATTTATTTGGAGATATTTTACTGGATGGTGTAAATGAGCACATTTTGTTGGTTCAGAATTAGCTTAAGATTTCTTCATTTTTTGTTTCCTACTGAATGCAAAGTATTCTTAAACTGGGATCAATCAACTAATCAAGAAAAAACACAAATTTAAACATTCATTCGTCCAGTTTTTTTTCTCATAAATTATAATTTAAATATTAGTCTTCTATTAAATTGATATTTCTACTGTAACTTGACTTTATGTCAGTGGCTTTCCTCCGCAATCTGCTTACCAATTTAGTTACTTCTACTTACCAATTTAGTTACTTTGGCAAATCGGATAGATGACTATTAAATAAAAACTTCTTGATTAGCTAATGGCTGAATAATATCCAGATGTTTGAAAGAATGATCAAGTGTCAGAGACATTAGAAAGTAGAGATAATAAACATTTTTTAGAACATTTTTAATGTAACTGAGTGGTGAAGTGCCAAATGAAAATTGAGATCATTTCACCAGAATGCAATTTCTCATAGCTTACAGCCATTGTTTTTAAAATTTCATTTCTGGTATGTTTATTATTGATATTTCGTTATTCATCTTGAAGTGAAGTTTTTGGATTCTTATGCACTCATGTCTTTGGCATTGCCATTTCTAGTTCCTATTTAATCTTGGTTTTGTGACAGTGGCCGCCCGTGCTTCTTAGCGAGCTCTATATAACGATTTGAGGAGGTATTTGTTGGCTCAGAATTTTCAAACCTCAATAATTGAAATCGTCTACAATGAAATTTTTTCTTTTTTTATTTTCTGCAGGTACACGTGTTGTGGGAGTGAAGAGCTATCAGAGGCTTCTCAGCTATTGTCCGGAGTATCCGGCACGGTTTACTGCACGTAAGGCGATTAATTCTCCAGCCCAAAATATTTTGCAATTCGCTAAATCTTCTACAATTCATTAATTTTTTTGGAACTACCATTTGATCTTTGAGTTTGAATCTATGTATGATTCCCTATTATTTTCTCAATAATTCTATCGATTGTGAATTACAGATGCGGCACAAGATAGAAATGGACAAACGGGATGGCGAATTTGGTCCACGAGCAGTAATGTCAGTACCTCCAATGCGGCAAATGTCTAGGATCGATCAGCCACTTCCTGCACTAGTAGGATATTATCCATCCAGGCATAACAATAAAATATATATTTTTTTTTATATTTGAGTTTAATTTTAAGTGATTGTACGAGTTTATAACTAATTTTAGGATTTATATAGAATTTTATTAGGGTTTGGATCGAATTTTATTCGATTTTAAAACTCTTTGAATCAACGGTCTCGGTTCCGGTTTCACGGTTATTTACTCTTAAAGACGGGCACCGGCCCATATATCACGGTTTTTTAAAATTAAAATTAAGACTAGATTTGAACCGATAGTTCTCATCCAATTTGTGATTTCGGTCCAGTTTTGTGAGAATCTAATACCCTCGACCTGCTTATCCTCGACCACCTCCTCAAGCTCAAGGCTATCCTCCATCTGCTTATTCACCCTATGGCCAAGCCAGTTGATTCAGATCATGGTGTCTGCTTCATTCAGGTAAATTCAATCGAATATTTAACATTTACATGACTTTTGCGTGATTTAAACATAGCTTTACAGGAACTGAATCCGACATCCTTTTCATCCTCACATTTGATATGGCTTTGGTCGTGATTTCATCCTAGTAACTTTGGGTCATACTAAAATTGCAATATGTAATATAAGTGTCAAAGTTTTAGAGTTCGATCCTAATTTTCTTTTTTGGGGTTGATCATATAAAATTCATTCAAAAAATAAATTTATAAAATTAAAATATTAACATTATATAAAAAAATAATCTTTAAAATCAAAACTCGATGACTTCGTCTTCCTCGCAAGGTCCTAGGTCAATCACCAATGAGTTCTCTTTCTCCGTCGACAACACCCTGCAACAGTCTCTCCTCGGACTCTGCTAAACAACCCAGGAGAAGAATCAAAAACTCCATGACTAGCATTCTCCAAAGAACAAACTGATGAAATTGATAAAAAAAATGCTACCTTTTCCCACTTGAACGGATCGGGTTTTCTGTAAACTTCAACCCGATCGATCCGAGAAGGATCCGAAATTCTCCAGTCGCACTCCGGGCTCGGCGTCTGAAGCTGAACGTACTCGCTCACCGTCCGATTCCCGTCTTCCTCTACAACGACGTCGTTGAAGTAATAGAGGGTCGGCTTCTGGCAGTAATTCCGGCTAAACGGCCGGGAGTTGAAGGCGTGGGCCTTGTAGCCGGATGATCTGTACCAGTTCAGGAAAGTTCTCGCCGGAATATCTAGCTCTCTGGCCGTGAATATTCCCCGGAATATTTGAACGGCATAGCCCCATGAAACTGATATGGTCCAAATCCGAGATCTGTCGTAGCAGATTGACTGCTGCAGAACGCCGGCGGAATCTAGCTTTATCGCCGAATATAAGCGTTGAAGAGATTCAGTTCGATTCAGGTCGGGGAAGATCGGGTCTACGATATCCAGATGGTGCAGAGTGACGGCCGGAGTTATTGGATGAGCCGTCAGAATGCCGAAAAGGTTGCCGTAGATGTCACACTGGTGAAAGCCGAGCTCTTTTGTGAGAGGAACGCCGAGCTCCGCCATGCAAGCCTGGAGACGGTCGTCGGAGCCGTACAACTCCGGGTATCTCTGAATACACCGATCTTGCATTTTTGCTAATTTCTTTGCCAGAGGATAGCTTATAGCGAAGCCTGCTCCGCCGTAAGCCATGTTATAAGAAAACTCAATGTTCTGTAAGTGACTTTCCGACGAACTTCCGACGTAATAAAACTGGGTATGATCATATTTTTTCAAAACCCTAATTAAATTATCGGCGATGAAGAACGTATCGTCGTCGCCCATTACAAACCATCTTACGTTCTCCATTCCAAGCCTCAAACTTTCCGAAACTATGCGAGAAATTCGTACGGCTGATCTGTGCCCAGTGTTGTGCGTGTAGTTGAACCGCGATGTGTCACCGGAGACTCTCACCGGCGGAAAAAACTGAGCTTCGTCTTCGGTTATATTCACCGGAAAGTCTAACCAGACATGGCCTCTCATCTCGTCGGCTCTCCACCATTGTTTGATGTAACTTTTTCTGTGTTCCCAAAGCTTGGAGGACCCAGCTATGCCGAAAACAACGTGAGAAAGATTGGTTTGATAATGGAGATCCGAAGCTCGCTTTAATGGCGGTCGCCGGTCAGAGGAGGGAGAAACACGGCCGACGGAGTATTTGAAGAAGAAGATAACGGAGGGGAAAGCAAAACAGATGAAAAATAAATAGAAAAGAAAGATTCTTCGACTGGGCAAACTCGGTGCAGCCATGTTGCTCTTCATCTCAAACATGGAGATTGTTTCTGGGTTTCTATCTTCTCTCGTTTTGGGTTCATGATTCCATCCTCCCCATAAAATCACATCTAGGGTTTGGTTTCTTCATCAACACATAAAAATGAACTTTTTATTTGTATTATTATTCAATTATTAATTCAAAAAACTCAATGGACATAGATCCAAGGAGATCTCTTAGGAGATTGGAAAAGATTGTAGGGTTTTACAAGATCCTGATTAGAAGATTAGGGTTAATTTCTTGGCAATATTCTTATAGCTTTGAATTTCTATTATTGAAAATGATCTAATCACGAATAATTCAAGCACTTAAAGCTATTATCGAACAACGCGGCCAATCTTATCAAGGCAAACACATTGTACGCGTAATATTCTCAATGCCTGAGGCGGACAATCGAATCTACCGCAAGTGACTGATTTGTCATTTTTATTTTTGTTATAAGAACTAACTTTGCCAAAGAATTTAATTCTCAATTCCACAAACACATAATCTTAATTTCATTAGTTACTTCCAATAATTACAACATTACACCTGCAAAATCTAACAAATTTGATCATCGCCTAGCTCAATCGCATAATTTGATCTCAAATTTAACAGCAGCGCATCTCGTCCGTCCAAAACGATATTGAAAAACCCATCCACGGTCTTCGCAAGCAGATCCAGCCCTTCGGACAGTTCATCTATTCTTCTTCCCAACTCCAAAACCATGATCTTGAATTCTTCTGATTCGTCCGATCGGACACCATCGAGAGCAAACGGATACAGTTTGATCATGCATTTATCGACAGATTCGAGCTCTTTCAATGGAGTAAATCTCCCCTCGGAATATATCATTCTGATTTCCGAGTTTACCCGAGTTTGAAGATCTGCAAATGAGCTCCCCCATTTGAAGGCGTCGGAGATGTCCAAATCGAGCAAATTTTTTGCATTGCCTGAGAAGGCAGAGGCGAAGACACTACAAACGAATAAAGTCTCGACTTTTACTCCATACATCGCCTGCATCAAAAGCTTGCCTTTGGCCGAGTTTTTCACCTTCGGGAGATCGAGAGATCCTCGAAGACTCTCTAAAATCGCACTAAACTTGTCAGCCCTACGGTTGCGCGAGCTCGAATGCCTTCTCAATCTATCAAACGAGGATCCGTCAAAAACTTCACCTTTCGAAGAAACCAAATCGAGCTTACTAAGAACGCACTTAATTACGAGATTGTCCTGGTTCAATCCGGAAAGCTCGGAAGTGAAAGCATTGCATATATCGAGCAATTTAACACTTATATCCAAGTAAACTTCGAGCCACTTCTCGTCCCAGTCCGATAGGGGGAGATCCAGCTCAGTTATGAGAGTTTTAATGGAAGAATGGCTTTCACAGAGCGATCGAACGGCTAATATCATCCACGAAAAGCTCAGTATATCGTCCTTACTTCTGGGGCTAAGCCTTCTCAACCGGTGGGATAAATTCTGCTCAAATTCATCGACTTGTTCGATGAACTTCGACGATAATCGTGAACCCTTCTTTGGCGATGAAAATCCCTTGCGAAAAGGATTTTCAAAATGGAAAAACGGTCGGGGTGGTTCTAGCATTCGACTCATTTCTGTAGGTTACTGCAGAGAAAAATCAAAACCCAGCAAAATTAATCTTGACTCGAAAGAATCTACAATACCTTATCAAGGCAAACATAAACGTTAATTCTATCAAAGTAGTGATGAATAGAATAAATATTATAAAAAGTTGTTTCAATTATAATTACTACTATCGATGATCATAGCTTTCGAAAAATCAAATTCCTGGATCGAAATCTATCAGCCAAATAGCACAGGCATCTCCCTCTAAGAACTCTAATTTTTTCTCCAAATTTTTATCATTACAAATCAAGCCAATTTCTGGAAAATTAGAGAAACCCGATACTCGCAAAATCACGACTCCCCATTTATAGACTCGATAAGAACAGCATATGCATCCTTTTCTTGCAATTTTTGACCATTTATCGATCTCTGAATCTAATATTCGCAGTACAGATCTCGCCAAATCCTCGAAAATAATCAAAATCAGATCCCCAAATATCTCAATCATCTTTCCTCCACATAAACAAGGCATAAACCACCGCTAAACAAGCCGAACTACAAACAGAGCAAAAAAACGGTCAAGAAAAATATAAAAAAAGGTTACCTGGGTGTTAGATCTGAGGCTCAGAAACAGGTTATCTCCTACACAAAATCAACCAAAACCTGAAGGATAGAGAAGAAATCTCTCCTTCAATTGTTTGGAGAAAAGAAAGATGAACTAAATCAAACCCACCAGTTTGTAAATCGAAGAAAGAAACGTATATGAAGGAAGAAGGAACGCGGCGGCTGACTCGGGTAAACGAAGAAAAGTAGATGGCCAGCTTCGAGGAAAGGCCCCATCTTTAACGCGGTGGCGTCCGACCACTCCGAAGAGGGTCGTTAATTATAGAAAATAACATTAAAAACGGATTTGAATTTAGTGTAAATAGGCAAATTTCGGCTTATTTAAAAAAATAAAATTTAAACTTTCTAGACACATGTTTATAAGCAAATTACGTTCGATTGAGCGTCTGATCGGATGATTTGACCTTCACTCGAACGTAACTTGTCCCACTCGTACGTAACTTTTCTCACTCAGGCTCTTATTCGGACGCAACTTGCATCTGAATCTTTTTTATTTTTAATTTTTTTTAATTAATTTGATTAAATAAATTTTATCGGAATGACTTGAAATTTTTACCACACTTTTACAACAACAAAAGACATTAATCTAAAATTTTTTAAATTTTTTCGATAATTGTATGATTTACTATAATTTTGTTAATACATGAATAAACAAATTTCGTTGAAATCACATCCGGTGATAAAAATTCTTAAAATTTTTGTCACACATTTATAGAACTTTAAGACAATATTCACAAAGTTTCGTGACTTTTTATTAATTTACGTAATTATAATAAAATTTATTTATTTATATATTAAACAAATTATAATAAATCGTATCATTGTTGAAAATTTATGATACTTTGTGACGTATTATCCTACCGTTTTGAGACAAGTTACGTCCCAGCATGCATCCATAAAACTCAAATTTTTTTGCTAAAATTTAGGTTCGAGTTAGTCTATCTCCATTAATCTACGTGTTTCTGACACATCAAGCAAGCTCAGAAAATTGTGGCCATGCACAGAGACACGTAATCTACGTGTTTCTCGGTTGCTCCGGCGGTTGAGCTGAAGGAGGAGCCGAAGAAAGTTGTAGAAAAGAAGGAAGAACCGGAGAATAAGGAAGCTCCGGCGCCGGACCCAGTTGCAGAGAGAGATTGTCAAGGCTTACAGAGCTTATAATCCACAGTCGACGACACAATATTACGTTCAAAACATGGAAGAAGATCCAAATCCTTGTGTTCTTTGTCAGAATATATCGTGATTTTTGGTCCGTGAATTCAACGACATTAGAGCTTTTTGTCGCTATAACAATGGCAATGGCAGCTAACGTAAGCAATCAGTCTCCAATAAATTTTGGTTTTGGAGCGACATGAACATTGGCGGTTGAGCTGAAGAAGGAAGAGAAAAAGGCGGAGCCGAAGAAAGTTGTAGAAAAGAAGAAGGAAGAACCGGAGAAGAAGGAAGCTCCGGCACGGGCACGGGCACCGGCACCGGACCCAGTTGCAGTGAGAGATTGCCACGGAGGTTATAATCCACCGACGACGACGCAATAGTACGTTCAAAGCATGGAAGAAAATCCAAATCCTTGTATTATTTCTTAGAATATATCTTGATTTTGATTCACGAATTCAACGACATTCGAGCTTTCCGAAGCTACAACAATGGCGGCTAACGTAAGAAATCAGTCTCCAACAAATTTTGGATTTGGAGCTACGTGAATATGGGTGGTTCAATCCATACGTCACGCTTAGATCAAACCAATTATTTTTTAATTAAATTTAATTCTTCTAAGCTTAAACTTTTGACAAGTCTTAGACTTTCAAAAGTCAACGAGTGTGCGTGGGTGACCTAATTTGAGTCTCTCTTCGTATCTTGATTCGGATCGAGATGTTCACGTTAAATTAAAATTACTAACACGTGTCAAAATTTCTCATTTTTAGAGAGAGAAAGTGATCAACTTTTGAAAGAATTACACCTTTGAATTGGTCAAGATTGGTCGAGAATTTAAATTAAGTTCATTTCCATGAATGTACACCAATAAAACACAAAAATAATATACGTCTCACGTCATTTAAAGGTAAGGTAGATTCGGATCACAATCGATCAATCAAGTATCATTTTTTAACTAACTTAATGAGTTTTGGATCAATTAAAAAATAATATTATTATAAAATAAATAATATTATGCTGACAGATTTATAAAATATGACATAATTATCGATCAAATTGGTCGTAATTTGCTTTGAGAATCTTCTTTGGAGCAAGTTCTACGCCAAAAAGTTAGAAAAGAGGGCGACTATGAAATGAATTTAAATTCCTTAGGCTCAAAATTAGGGTTTGTTGGGGAGAGAGAATGCATGCATTGGTGATAACGAAGATGAATTTTTGGGCACGTCTTCCTCACCTTAAGAAGAGGCAGTTGAACAGAAGTAGTTGAAGTATAGCTGCCTAATTTATACCCTTCTTCCAATACTTGCAGTAAACTAAACTCTCTCTCTCTCCTCTGTAAATAGCTCTCCAACCCCTTCTCCCATGGCTCTATAAAGACCCGTTGTCACGAAGATTCACCATTTCATGCCGACCCTGAAGAAGATCGAGCGACAGACGAGAACCAGTAAAAAACTAAGCTCGATTCATTGCGAGATTCTTCGTCTCTATAATGGAGGAAAGCCAGGAAAACCCTAATCCTCCATCTCCGCTGTACGCACTGCCCATGTCCGCTCCTTTTCTCCACGCGCCGCCGCTTTCTCCTCTTTCACTCGACCCCAACCATGTTATCGACTGGGCAGCCCTTCTCTCCGACCAGGACACGCCGATGAAGGACGGCCCATCAGCTTCAAGCTCCTCTTTAATGGAGGAAACTGAAGCTGAAAAGGAGAGCGATGGTAGAAGAAAAGCTTTTAGAGGGAGAAAACCTAGCCGTCCAAGGTTTGTGTTTCAGACAAGAAGCCCTGAAGATATTCTTGACGATGGATTTCGATGGAGAAAATATGGACAAAAAGCCGTCAAGAACAGCGTCCATCCAAGGTTTCCTCTCACTCTTTCTTTTCCGTTTTGTATCTTTTTTCTAGGGTTTTCAAGAAAATTTCGAACAACTTGCCAAAAGATACGTATTTACATGTATAAATACGCCCAAAAAATACTTATTACACGTCTTTCTCTCACTAGATCACAACATTATTTTTATTATCATATTTTTTTATTGTACATGATAATCTGGTAATACATAATTCATAAAATAAATATAATAAATAATTATTTATATATATATTAATTTATTAGCTGCATTTTTATTAAAATAATTATAATTCGATAGGTTAACGTGTATAATAAGTTACTATACCAAATTAATCATAACATTACTCATTTCATAATCTAATTCATGGATATTTTGAAAATTAACTTTGAAATTGCTAATTTTTCTTAATCTATTTCTTCAGAAGCTACTATCGTTGCACCCGACACACGTGCGAGGTTAAGAAACAAGTTCAAAGGTTATCGAAAGACAAGAGCATAGTGGTGACAACGTACGAGGGAGTTCATAACCATCCGTGTGAGAAGTTGATGGAGACTCTCGCTCCTTTTTTGAACCAAATCCAATTCCTCGCCCGATTTTAACGATAAAAAATAACGTAACTAATTCGAAGTATGTCATTTTTAGTTCATATAATTGAATCCAAATAGTATTTAATCCAAACCCGGTCGTTCGACTTGTATCCTCTAATTAAACCATGTAGATTCTTCACTTAACAATAGCTCCCCATGTATCCACTTGTTTCTTTTTATATATTTGGTTGATACTATATATTATATAAAATTCCTAAGATGCTGCGTGACAAACTATAATTTAGGAGACTGTAAATTGAGATTGAGTAGTGTAGTTTTGCTTAGTTAGGTTTCAAAATGAGGAAATTAAATCTAATCTATAGATTTGCTAGAATTTCCCTAGTCTTATTATATGCATGAGGGCATGCAATGAGATCTAGAAGTGGAGATTAGTTCGGTTTTAACCGATAATCAACCAAACTTGGTTCGGTTGAACAGAATATATAAAATTGAAGCACACAAACATAAAAAAAAACAAAATTAAACCAAGCAAAAAACTAGGTTTTTTTTTTCTGATTTTGACTTCCTCCTCCCAAAATAGAATCAATTTCAATTCCAATACAATTACAATAAATTTCACTCCCATTAAGACTCGAATGATCTGGGTACCAAAGTGTTACGGTTCGGTTCAAGCCAATCCAAAGACCGACCCAGACTGTTCTAATCTGTGCCCAAACCTACCCCAGATCATTGACCGACCCAAACCAACCCGTGCCCAAGCTTACTCAGATCATTGAGACTGAGGTGGCGAGGCCTACCTAGAATCATTGGCCAATCCGAACCGTTCCGGTTCGCCCACAAAGCCGATGTCCAATGCTTACCACTTTCAGTTTCTTCGTAAAGCCCTGCAGTAAATGCAGCAGCTGCAGTTCCCACCCACCTCGTCTCCTCCAAAACCATCCCTTTCCGCCGTTAACTTCCCCCTCTCCCTCCGAATGGCTGGAACCCCTCCCCTCTCCTTCCCCAATGTCCTCGGCCACCCTCTATTCCCCTCCCTCCCCCGCCACAGCCGCCGCCTCTTCTCCCTCCACCGGCTACCTCGCCAATCTCGGCCTTGGCTACTTCATCGCCATCGCCCTCGGATTCCTCGTCCTCCTCTCTGCTCTTCTCCTCGTTTTCTACATCTGCTGCCGCGCCTCCCGCTGCGGCGCTCGCTACTCAGACCCGGAACGTGCCAGCGCCGCCGCAAACCCATCTAACTCCGACGGAATGATTCTCCCTCAGATTTTCTTTGTTGCGGAAGGCGACGACGACCCAGATCGTGACGGGGAAAACGCTATAATGGGTCTCGGTCAGAATGTCATCAATGCTTACCCCAAGTTTCCTTTTTCGAAGGAGAAGTACATGGGTAGCGAGAGCACGACATGTTCGATCTGTCTGTGCGAGTATAAAGATTCGGAAATGTTGAGGATGATGCCGGAGTGTAGACATTTCTTCCATCTCTTCTGCCTCGATGCTTGGTTGAAGCTTAATGGGTCGTGTCCGGTTTGCCGGAATTCGCCGCTGCCGACGCCTCTTTCGACGCCGTTGCAGGAGGTCGTCCCCCTTTCGCAATACGCCGCCGATCGGAGAAGATGATACGCATCTCGGTTAGCTTTTTGTAGTTTTTTTTCAGTTTCTGATAACGTAATTGTGGGGGATGAATAGGAGTAATAGCCATTGAATTTCCTCTTTTTTTTGCTTAAATTCCATTTTTTTCTGAGAAAATTGGGAGAGAAATGATAGAAGTCGTTCAAACTTAGTTCAAAATTTCAAATGAGCTGCTACGCAATGCAAGAGATTGGATGAACACGAGGATTTTCAACCCTAGATTATCGTGTCTTCTTTGTCCATGATTTTCCACCGCTGATTTAGATAGAACAAGGAAAGGTTTTTGGCCACCATGTTTTTCTTTCCTCTCCATCTCCGAAAGAACCTTAATTTTTCCTCTTTCGAGACTTCCATGGAAGCAAGAAAATATGATCTGCCATGGGCAGATACAGCGAAGAAGACGATGATTGTGTAGAGACAAGAAACTGAGACGTAGCCATGGAAGTGAAGGAAAAAGCAAATACCAAAGTGAAGAACAATAAAACTAAATTGAAGAAGGAAAATACCAATGGAAGAAGACACACACTCTATTTGATCAAAAGCAAGACAATTTTATAAAGAGATGACAATCCTATTTATAGGGGTTAGCAAACCCTTATAGTAATTGAAATAATAAAACCTAATTATGACCATAAAAACTCTAAACTTTTGGCCTTTCAACTACATAACTTATGACCTTTCATCTAAATAACTTTTGGCTTTTCATTTTTTAAACTTCTAATTTAAAACCCCACTAAATAACATTTAATTTATTCAACAGGAAGAACAAGAGCTGGTACATTAGGAAGACGATGAACCTCCCGTTATCATGCTTTCTTCCTCTCTTTTCACCATTTTTTCACTCGGTTTCACAGCAATTTAGCTTGAAAACACCATTTCCTCTTCTTTTTCCTTAATTTGTTGAAAGAACACTCTAGACCGTATTCTTTATATCATCTAAACCTTTCTTTGCTCTAAAATATGGATTTTCTAGTATGTCTTGGATCTATTTTTCATATATTAATTTCATTGGAGTTCAATGTGAGCTCTGTGAAATATGAATTTATAAATTAAACTTATAAGAAGCTAAATCCATAATCGTGACACAATCAAGAATAATGTTACCTTTACATGATAGTTATATATACTAATTTTGCATCCGGATGTGACATTTACATGTCATTTATTCACGTATAAAAATAAAAATAAATATTATTTGCAAGTGAGATATATATTTATTCATTAAAAACATTATGTTACGCACAAATAATACAACATTATACGTCACATAGTATCATATGACACAGAGCACGTGTCAAATAATAACTCGTACAATAATCACACGTGGTTCTTGATGGCAGAACTGTACCCAGTCTGATCATCGTAGTATTTGGACCAGAGCATAACACCTCCGTACTTGGAAGAGCCTTTGATCGCCGGAAGAACATCAGCGATCAAATCCGACGGAGGAATATACCCACTTCCGGCTGCACTCGGCGCTGCCGGTAAACCCAAGAAAATTTTCCCCGCCGGGACCTCCGTCGTCCACTGTTTCCAAGCTTTTTCAAGATTAGTAATATCTCCGTCGGCGTACTGGCACGGCGGATTGTTGTAAAACTGAACCCAAACGTAGTCGAATAGGCCTGTTGTCAAGGCGTTTCCGACCCAAGCGTCCGGAAATGGGCACTGTGGCGCCGCCGTGAGGTACACTTTCCGGCCGCCATTCTTGCCGTAGTTTGATAAGAATCCGGCCAATTCGTTCCAGTGCTGGTTTGTTCCTCCCTCGATGTCGAAATCTACGCCATCGAGAACGGCGTCGCCGAGCGGCCGAGAAGAAGACGTTCCTCCCAAGAAGTTGTTCCAGAGATAAGCGGCTACTTTCCGCGCATCCGCCGTGGAACTGAGGAAATAGCCTCCGGCGCCGCCACCGATGGATAACATCACTTTGATTCCTTTCTTCTGACACGATTTCACGTCGGAGCTTAGTCCGGTGCAGCCATTACTGTACGGATCGCAATGGCCAGCGAGGTTTAGCATCGGAGTTTGGCCGTTGCCGAAAGTGGGGAGAAAAGCTATGTTGACATAGTCGTAGTTTCCGGTCGAGCATGTCTCCGATAATGTCCCTTCGTTTCCGTTTTGTCCCCAGTATATAGCGATTCCACCGGCTTCTGCTCCGGCCACCGTGACTAGAACGAGCAGGCCGAGAACCGGTCGGAGAATCGACGATTTGCATGCCATTTTCAGATCTCCGGCTAGATGTTGTCCGGTGGGTTGCTCTTTCCCGGAGTATGAAGGCATTTTATAGCAGCGGCCAGCGAGGATCTTCCACCGCCATTGATGTACTGCAAGTGCGTGATTGATTGGTTACTTAGCTTTTTCTTAATCTGATTATGGAATTCTGGCTGATCATCCACGAAATTTAGAATCATGGGTAGCCTTTTTATTGTACGATTCGTAACAGACAAATAAGTTCTTGTTTTTTTGGAAATTCACTGGGTTTTATTTTAAAATAGAATCAGGATTGAAACTTATAGTTTTGAAATTTTGAAACCGATACCAGAATCAATAGTTTCAGTTTCGTTCTAGTTTTAACCCGATTTTATTTTATATTTAAAAAAATTAAAATATAATAATAAAATATATATTTTTATTATATTTTGGTCTGGTTTTAAGTAACTGAGCTAGTTTAACTCATTTTATGGTTTTTGTCAGATTTTATTAGGATTTGGGTCGAGTTTTACTCGTTTTTAAAACTTTTTTGATTCAAGATATTTATTGATGTTTCACGATTTTTTACTCTTAAAAAAATTCTAAATATAATTTCAATAGAATAAAAATTCCAAATAGGGTTTTACTTCGCTTACCGCCTCTAATTTTTAGACATCGAGTTTCAATGGAACAAAAATTCCAAATATAATTTGTTTATTGATCCAAAATTCACCGTTTCAAATTATTTTTTGTTTTATTTTATATTATTAAAATACGCTGATATGTTAAATAATAATTAAATTATAAATAATTATTTATTATATTTAAGTATAAAATTAGGGAGAAACTTATAATTATCTATAATAGTTTAATCAAGTAAATTTACCAAAATGCCATCTAATTGAAAGACTAATGGGCCAAGCATAGTAGGCCCAAATTGTATACAACCCGAAACAGGCTGGCCCAATCTGGGGGGAAGAAACCGAACCGGCTCGCTCTCCTTATCTCTCGCATTTATCTTTGTCCCAAACACAACCTCTTACAGCTTTCGAGCGTCTAATTTGGTGGTCTGGTGCTTTAGTCTGGTCCCTCTTAAAACTGGTGGTTGAAGCTCTGTAATTGACGGAGAAATTGGAGTTTTGGTCTGCGATGAGGGATTTGATTAAGGATCTGTTTGATCCGACCGCCGTCATGGACTCCGATTGTCCCCGCACTTCCTGTGCTTCTTCCGGTGAGGCCGATTTTGGATTTGCTTTTAACGACAGTAATTTTTCTGACCGCTTGCTTCGGATCGAGATCATGAGTGAATCCACGGAAGCCCAGCCCGATCCCGAGGGTTGCACCAGTGTTGCCGATTGGGCGCGACGGAAGAGGAGGAGAGAGGACAACAAGAAGGAAAAGGGTATGTTCATCTGTTGACGTCTGCGTTCCTTTAATGAACGAAGCGTAGTGTTCTTATCAGCTACTGAATGGTTTCTGTATGGATTTGGTGTTTTTGGGGAAATTCAATAAAGTGAAAATTAGGTTAAATTCAGAATTAGCTTAGGTTTTTCTGTTTCTTGCCTGGTTAGAAAACGTGGAATCAATTTGAAAGAGATTAGTTCATGCTGCTTGCTAGGCGATGCTGAATTCGCTAATGATAACATTTAATTTGATGCTATCTCTGTCCAGTTGTAGATCTTACTGGATGCCCTGAAGAACAAATTTTAACCTGCATCCAGCCTGATATGGATGATGCTGTGGGCTACGAAAATCCGGACGAGGAAGCTGTTGCCATGGTTGAAGAATCACCTTCGGGTATTACTGCTAAACAGTCTTTTAGTTTTAATTATTTATGTCATGAAAATTATAAATGTTCATTTCTTGTACTGATAGTGATACCCTCCCTTTATTGATAGTTTTTTAGACTTCTTAAAGTATTTGTTCAAATAGGATTCTGGGAAATAATAACCCAAAAATTATGAAGTGAAAGGGTTTCTTTTTGGATTTGGACTGTGTTTTATAAACTTTCCTACAGGTGATGAAGCTGCAAACATCAATGACTCTAGCTGGAGTGTTGGTTCATCTACAGTCGTGAGAGTTAAACAACTACATATCAGTTCTCCTATTTTGGCTGCCAAAAGTCCATTCTTCTACAAGGTTTTTCTTCTTCTATAAGATCTTAATAGTCTTCAATTTCTATAGCTTTTTCATGGTTTATTTTTTACTTATTATTTTTAGCTATTTTCGAATGGGATGAGGGAGTCTGAACAACGACATGTGACGTTACGTATTAATGCCTCTGGTATGAATCAAAATATGTACATTTCTCTCTTCCAAATAAATAAACTTCATTTGTTTTGTTTGGTGATATTATGTTAAGCTATTTAATCTTTTTTTTTTCACCAAACAGAGGAATCTGCCTTGATGGAGCTTCTGAATTTCATGTATAGTAATAGCCTATCTGTCACTACAGCTCCAGCTTTGCTGGATGTTCTCATGGCTGCTGATAAATTTGAGGTTGCTTCATGCATGAGGTATTGTAGTAGACTATTGCGAAATTTGCCAATGACCCCAGAGTCTGCATTGCTGTATTTGGAGCTTCCTTCCAGTGTTTTAATGGCTGAGGCAGTTCAGCCATTAACTGATGCTGCAAAACTGTACCTTGCTGATCGTTATAGGGATATCACCAAGTATGTTTTTGCAAGAAGCTTGTTTCAAAATTGCTACTCGTATGGATAGCTTTATTCCCTTTTTCTTTTGTTTTAGATGTCGGTTCGGTATCAAATTCACCTTTCATGCAAAAATCTTTTGGAAGTTTTACTACCTCAAAAGACTCTTTCTTAGTTGGTGAAATGAATTTATTTCCCTCTGCAGTGTGGCTATTTAAATCGATGCAGTACAACACGTTATTCGTGCCTGCATTGAATATCATATTTTACATAATTTCCTGCAGTTTTAGTTGCTTATTTTATTAATAATTTCATATGGCTATAAATCGATGCAGTACATGCCACTATTCGACCCCACATTAAATATCATAGTTTACTTAATTTCCTATTTTTGTTAATAGTTCATAGTTTATTAAGTTTCTTCTTTAGCTTATTTTCATGAAGTATTAATTTCTTTAAGTAATTTCAAAGACTTGAATTAAAAATTCACTGTTTTTTCTATTTTGAGATGTACCCTAAACATTGTGTTCTTTTGTGCACTCGAGCAGGTTCCAAGAGGAGGTTTTGGCCTTGCCACTTTCTGGGGTAGAGGCAATAATATCGAGTGATGATCTCCAAGTCGCATCCGAAGATGCTTTATACGATTTTGTCTTGAAATGGGCCCGATCCCAGTTCCCTAAATTGGAAGATCGACGAGAAGTTCTTGGCAGGCGACTAGCAAGGTTCATCCGATTTCCTTACATGACTTGTCGAAAGCTCAAAAAAGTCTTAACTTGCAACGATTTCGATCATGAAGTTGCTTCCAAACTAGTTCTTGAAGCTCTATTTTTCAAAGCCGAGGCCCCGCACCGACAGAGAACCCTAGCTGCCGAAGAGTCCGCTTCCTCAAACCGTCGATTTATAGAAAGAGCTTACAAGTACCGACCGGTTAAAGTCGTTGAATTTGAACTTCCTCGACAACAATGCGTTGTATATTTAGACCTTAAACGCGAGGAATGCGTGAATTTATTCCCCTCCGGCCGAGTTTACTCTCAAGCTTTTCATCTTGGCGGGCAAGGGTTCTTCCTCTCTGCACATTGTAATATGGATCAGCAAAGCTCCTTCCATTGTTTCGGCCTATTTCTTGGAATGCAGGAAAAAGGGTCTGTCACTTTCGCCGTCGATTATGAATTCGCTGCGAGATCGAAACCGAACGAGGATTTCATTAGCAAATACAAAGGAAACTATACGTTTACTGGGGGAAAAGCGGTCGGATATCGAAACTTATTTGCAATACCTTGGATATCTTTTATGGCCGAGGATAGTATGTACTTCATCAATGGTGTTCTTCATCTCAGAGCCGAGCTCACCATCAGACACTGACTTCTCTTCTCCGAATCTCGAAGATAAGTTGCTCTTTTCTGTTTCTTGTAGCTTCTTCTAACTATCCGGATTTCATCTCTGCAATGTATTGTTTGGATAATCTGCTCTCTTCTCCATGTGCATATGAACTGTCTTTCTGAAATATGCAAGTCTCTTTGATTTTGCCCTCTTGGATTGGCTTTGTTTAAATAGTAATAATAATTATTATTTTTGGATCCATAAATATTAATTTTAAGTATTTTTAACATATTTTTTTATTATACATGTTGACGTGATAGGCTGTGATTGATCTAATCAAAATATGTTTAATGTATTATAATTAAAATAATTATTTATAATATTTATTATATTAATTAAAATCCGATACGTCAGCATCTATAACAAAAAATAATTTATTAATTTTTATTTTATTTTAGATTGATTTATATTGTTTTAATCACGTAGCTTACAATTTTTATCTTTTTATTTATTTACTTTGTTTGGTTATTTCTTCTATTTCTTTGAATATAATTACTAAATTGATGTCTTTCTTGTTATTTTCATCCATAATTTGGATAATGAAGCTTACAATTATAATATAAATTTTACATGTGATTTTTTCCACCATAATTAGAATATCGACTATGTAATCATTTTGGATCGATAATATTTGTGATGCGTGTTTTTTGTACTTGAAAGAAAAACAAATTTTACTAAAGAAATACGATTAAGGCGAAGGACTAGCTACCGAATTCGAAACTATTTTTTTGCTTGCCAAGATAAATCGAGATTAATTTTCAAATAGAAATTAGGCTCGTTAGAAATAACCTTTTATTTTGAGGATGAAAATTGAGTTTCTTCTACAACATTGAAGAATAAAAATGGCTTACCTTATTTAAAAATAAATAAATTTAAGTTTTTTTAATTAAAATTTTGAGAAATATCAGTCGCTTATTTTAACTTAATAATTAAATTAAAAAAATTAATACTAAGTTTATTTTTTAGTATATTTTATTATTATTATATATATTGATGTGATAGATTTTGATAAATTTAATAAATATTATAAATAATTATCTTAATTATAATATATTAAATATATTTTATTTAAATAAATATCAATTTAACACATCAGTATAATAAAATAAATTTTATATTATTCTTAAAAAATGACATTTCTATATTTTTAAATTAAAAATTATTAATTCCGTCAAAATTGACCCGATCCACTAAGAATAGAATGATGACCCGCTTTCTAAAAGCGAATGGAGCCGCCCCACAATAAGCGAGTCAACAGCCGTCCGATCTTGACCCAAATAAGTCATCTAAATCAACGCTTTTGATCGCATCTTGGTTTAGGGAATCAAAAACTTTGCTTCGCAAACGAGGAGCACCTTCTCCGTCCAGCGTACAAAACAAAAGCTCATCACACTGTTTGTACGCAATCTTCTGCGTGCGTTGTTCTATTCTCTCTTGTCTTGGGTCGTCTTTCCGATCGGAGAAGATCTCTGGGGGCTATNCTTGGTTTAGGGAATCAAAAACTTTGCTTCGCAAACGAGGAGCACCTTCTCCGTCCAGCGTACAAAACAAAAGCTCATCACATTGTTTGTACGCAATCTTCTGCGTGCGTTGTTCTATTCTCTCTTGTCTTGGGTCGTCTTTCAGATCGGAGAAGATCTCTCGTGGCTATCTTCTATGGCGTCGAAGAGGATTTTGAAGGAGCTCAAGGATCTTCAGAAAGATCCTCCTACCTCATGCAGCGCTGGTAGTATTCTCTTCTTTGATCTCTTTTTCTTTTTCTTTATTTTGGGTTTCATTTTGTGTTATTGAACTTGTTTTTAGAGCTTGATCTGGTGTTTTTCTTCCTTCGCGGGGATCGGGGGCTTTGCGAGTGTGATCTCTTGCTCTTTTTGTTGCCGTGTTTCGTGGATGGTGTTTTTCTATATAGAGATGAATGATTTCTGTCTGTTTGCTCCTCTTGATTTGTATTGGTGATCATAGTTTTTGTTCTGTTGATATTTTTTCTTCCATTTTGTTCGATTTCGTTTGCTAGTATCGTAAAACGTCTGATCTTATCAGGGATTGAACGATAAAAGAAACTTTTTAAGCCATGAATCTTGTGAGATTAGTCAAGATGGGCGTAGAATAAATGAATTTTCAAGTTGTACTCGTTTTAACATTGTAAATTGCTATCTAAATTGTTGTACTTCCTTTGTCTTCAATCCTTTTGTACTTCTGATCCACGATTTAGTTTTTCATGTTGATAACATAAAATCTTTTCTGTATTAGATGAAAAAATCATTGATGTAGTATGCCTGACGTGATCTGATGATTTTTACTCTGCTCAATTTTTAGAAAACACCATTTAAATAACTAAATTGACTATGAATTGGTTGCTTAATGCATTGAGTTTATATAAAGCTTAAAAGCATCCATCTGCTCGATGTTTCTATGAATGTGGATTTTGTTGGGCAATCTGTCACTTTCTTTTGGAGAATTAGTTCATGAGATAATTATCCTGCTTTGATAGTTTGATTTGATAGTGCTGATATAGAGAATTGAAAGTATGATTTTTAAGGTGGTTATGGTCATAATATGTTTGTTCTATAATATATTACCGAAAATCATGTTTTTGTCTTGCTAAGAGCTGATTTAGTGATAATTTCGTTGGGTGACAGGTCCGGTTGCTGAAGACATGTTTCATTGGCAAGCGACGATAATGGGACCCCCAGATAGTCCTTATGCAGGAGGAGTGTTTCTAGTTACTATTCATTTTCCTCCTGATTATCCTTTTAAACCTCCTAAGGTATTTAAATTATGAATAATACTAGATTTATCTTCTTAACATACTCTCTTATTATACACGCTCAAGTGTCGAACTATTATTAGTCTTATAAAAAAAATAATAGATTGCAATTAGAATAATTATTTATAATATTTATTAATCACAACTTGACACGTCTTATGATAAAAAATATGTTAATAAGATAAACCTAGCATTATCCTTAAATGATTTGTCAAATGTTGTTATGTCACTTAAAATTAGACAAGTTATGGATTTAATGGACATTCATGTCTTGTAATTTTATTGAAGGTTGCTTTTAGGACTAAGGTGTTTCACCCAAACATCAACAGCAATGGAAGTATTTGCCTTGACATCTTGAAAGAACAGTGGAGTCCGGCTTTAACCATATCCAAGGTTTTATATTTTCCCAATTCTTTTATTATGTTTAGTTTTTTGAACTCCAAACAATGAGCATAGTTTTTCGAATCTAATATTTTCAGTGGGAATTACATTGAAAAAAAGAAGAAGAAGCAACATTATGCAAACAAATTCATCCATACTACTAGTAGAGTTTGTAGGCAGAATTGATCATAAAATAAATATGTTTTGCCAAATGAGTTCAAAAGCTCAGTCTATTTTTTTTAGCAAAATTAATTTCTGATCAAACAAGAAATAAATTCTCATTAAATTAATTTTTTACCTACAAGCTCAAACTTTTAGGATAGTTGGTAATTTATTTTGGTATTAGAATGAGAGGTCACAAGTTCGATCATTGACAAAAGTAAAAAAATCTCACGTATAAGATCAAAAAAATGACTTACATGTAAGGGGGATGATGTTAAGATAAAACAGATGATTAAATTATGTTTCACGTGTAAATTTAAAATAGTTGATAATTTGTCACAGAGCAATATCTTTCTAATTATAGGAAAAAAATAAAAGGTGAGGCCGTGATTATAGTTTGATGATATTGTTTGTCATTAGTTATTTTTTTCTTATTTCTTTCATATTTATTTGTGTAACAACTAAGTCAATGAAATGACTATATTAATTGCATCAATTAATTACAACAGTGCACATGATGTAAAAATTAGAAACTTAAGATTGGTTATCGTTTTAGTAAAGGAGAACTAAGTGGGGTTCTATATTCCGATTATAGGTGTTGCTTTCAATCTGCTCCCTCTTGACTGACCCGAACCCCGATGACCCCCTCGTCCCGGAAATCGCTCATATGTACAAGACGGACCGAGCCAAGTATGAAACGACGGCAAGGAGTTGGACTCAGAAATATGCAATGGGGTAGTCTTCTCTTCTCAAATGGCTCATAATTATCTGGTGCTTTTTTAAGTTTCTTATTGTATAAAAGTGAAGCGAGAGAGCAGTGTCTGTTCTTATGTGAACTAGTTTGATGAGTTGACCTGTTTTCTGCTCAAATGTGTTCTAAATTGGTTTATGCAAACGGCTATGGTGAAGAGTATTGAAAATTACTTCTTGTCAAGTGTTTTTTCTCTAGATGTTTTCAGAAACTGTTTTTGAAATAAGCAGCTTTTCTTCTGCTGAGTAAACAGGTAGAATTCATGCATCTGATTAAACAGGTAGAATTCATGTATTGATGTCGGATGTACAACAGTTGGAGTATACCTTATTGACCGACTCATTCCAAATTACTTCCAAAATCAAATAATACCTTTTGAAATGATGGCCTCTCAGAGTAAAATGGAAAAACGAAAAAAATTCAGTATTTTAATTTAATTTAATTTGTTAAAGTGCAAACCCGCCCCGGAAAGCCTGTTAATTTTGGGTCGGCTGTAAAGTGGGCTTCTGGTATATGCCCAAATAGCTTCAAGCCCAACACTATGCTTAGGAGGGGGAAAAAAAAGAAATGCCGTGTTCAACCTATGCCAAGTATTAGAGGTGGCATTTGAGCAGCACTCGAACCCGAAATTGTCTGGCTCTTCGAGTCTGTCGAGTTTTTCGAGCCGAGCCTGTCAAGTCTATTCGAGCCGAGTTTGTCGAGTTTTTTTAAAAAATTTTAGGCTCGACCCTATTCGAGCCTAGCGAGCCGAGTCTGACGAGCCTAAACGAGTCAAGCCAAACGACCTTAACATACAAAAAAAAAAAACATTAATTTATATATAAATTTAATAAAAAAAATTTGGATTATATTATT
Organism: Begonia fuchsioides; assembly: GCA_003255005.1. Lineage (NCBI taxonomy): Eukaryota > Viridiplantae > Streptophyta > Magnoliopsida > Cucurbitales > Begoniaceae > Begonia > Begonia fuchsioides. Next base: position 89,648 of record QAOC01039098.1, on the reverse strand, counting down.
AAAAAATAAGATGAACGATTAAACATTTAGTATTATTATTAAGGGTGGGCAACCCGTTTGTGACCCGCGGGTCAGACCCGACCCGCGTCTTATCGGGTCAGACCCGACCCGCGTCTTATCGGGTCAGACCCGACCCGCGTCTTATCGGGTCGGGGCGGTTCAGGTTACGATCAATTTTAGAATCGAATACGAACCGATTTTCGGTTCGTTATCGATTCGGTTACGTTCACGAGTTTGACCCGCAAACCCGCAAACCAAACCTAACATTTTTAGCCTCTCCCTCCTCTCTCTCAGAATTTTCCATTTTCTCCTCGCTACTTCTCCCTGCCTCAATTTTTTGGCCGTGTTGGAGTTCTTTCTCTGCAATCATCTGGTCGTTTCTGGTAAGTCAACTTTCCTTCCATCTACTCTGCTATTCTCGTCGTCTTCAGTCAAGACGTTTTGCCCTAAAATGTTCCGCCCTAATTCGAACAATTAAGTTTCGATTGCTCTTTTTAGTTTGTCCTAATTTGTTCCAAGCTTTACCGTAATCACTCTCGAGAGAGTAAGAAAGTGCGAGCATTTCAGATATTCAGGGCAAAACGTAATCACTCTGCTATCAAAGGCAGAAAATTTAGGAGGAAGCTAAGCAGAAGCATCTTGTTGAACAACAAAAAAAATATGCTCAGACATATTCATAAGATAATATTGCAGTGACTGTTTGAGTTCTTATTTTAATTGTTTTGAATTGTCAAAATTCAAATACATTTGGTAAATGTTTAACTTGTTTAACTTGTTATTTATGATTGAGATTGCAATTATATTAAGTAGTTGTGAATGAATTTTGAATGGAATATAGATGACTGTTGAGATATATTGAATTGATTGTTTGTATGTAGGATTAGATGAAATTTTAAAGAAGATTCTGTCGGAATTTTTGTATTAGTGGTTGACCCGATAACCGACCCGATAAGACCCTATAAATAGCGGGTCGCGTCGGGTTCGGGTCACCTTTAATTCATGCCCCAATCGANTCCTCAGCCAAAGCATTTTCTAGTTGTTGGTCACTTGTAACGGCATCGCTCTAGTAAGTTAAAATTTGAATTAATTTATATTTGTAACTATAAATTAATACATAAATTATTTTTTAAGTATATGAATTATAAATAAAATTTTTATTAAGATTAATTTAAAAATAAACTTTTTTATTTTTTCCTCCATTTTTCCCCTCTTTCCTCCCTCTTTTCCTCTCTTTCCTCTCTCTTTTTTTATATAAACTATTTAATTATTTATATATGTTTCTTTCACCTCTTCTCCAATTTTGTGAAAAAATCAATCTACAATGTGATATCGAATTGCACAAATTAGATAGGAGAAGTTGTTGACTTCAATGAAAACAATGAATTAAAGAAACACATAATTGAACTTATGTAGAATTGAAAGAACAACAAACTAATTTGATACGATATTAAATATTATTATAAGATTCAAGTGTTTATCGTTATGAAAAAATTTGAAATATTCGACGTAAATGCCGTCCTTATTCGGTCTTTGGAGATGAATGGAGAATGAACTTGAAAATTTGTATTATAAATAATAATTCAAGTAATATTAAGTTTATTTTTTTTTGTACGTTCTTATCAGATACATCTGAATGTCAAATATCGATTGCTTCAATTAAAGTGTAACTAATATATTCAATTGGGTTGGATAGATCGGTTCTTCGTCGAGTTTCTCGAGGGAATCCCGAGCCCGATCTCTTCCAATTCAAATAAGTTCTATTTTCTACCAATTTAGCAAAATCTAAGAAGCAACTTACAATTAAGCTTCTCATTACAAGAAATAATGCTAATGCCAAAGAAAAAAAACTAACCAATCAATAATAATCATGCATCCAAAATTGCGACCATTATCTCGTTGATAGTCATTTGTTGCGACCCTCGAGGCTCGATCACGAAGAAATGACGTGCGGAATCGTCTCCGGCTATGAGTTTTGATTCCGTCACGTTTGTCTGAGTCATCTCGAACGCTCGGATAATTCTCGACGCAGGGTGAGAGTCGAGAGGGGAGCTAACTCTTACGATAACTTTGTCCTTAGAAGCTTCAATGTGCACTTCGGGATGTACGAAATCGAATTTTGAATTTTGAGCGCCTTCTATCGGCGATAAATCCTTTAAAGTGATGCCGAATTTCGCCTCTTCCATTACCGCGAGCTTTGATCGAAGCTCGTTAATATACGCAATGGTATTAGTCAACAATGAGGCTTTGTCCATGTTCGAGATGTTCGGGACGACCGCTCGTAAAGCATAGAATCGTTGGTTGAGCTTCTCACGCCTTTGCCTCTCGGCTTCGACGTGATTAAGCGGCTCGTCTCGGCCGTTGGCCGGCTTTCTTCCTCTTTTCCTCGGCCGTATTTCGCCGGTCATGTTCGGTTTTTCTTCTTTGCATAAAACTTCCTCGTCCGAAATCTCGAGCTCCGGATTGTTCTTAAAAGCCATCGATGGCGTTGAAGTACCCGTCGAGAAGTCGAGTTTCATTTGCACAGGTTGGTTCGGCCTGAAATCGCAGCCTTTCGGGCCACCATTTTGAGATTTTGCGATCCTTTTCGAAGAATCATCGATTTCGATATGAGATTTCTCTCGAAAATCCTCGAAAATCTTCGGAATCGCTCCCTCTTTCTCTGAAATCTGCAATCGAGCGAAGGAGATATCATCAGCTTTCTCCATGCCGATCGACGGCAGTCTAGCCAATGAGCTAAACTTATTGATCGGCGAAAAGAGTAATCGGATCGATCGAATCATTTCAAAGCTTTCTTTAACAACTCTCACCGAGCCCAATTCGAGGACGCCGAGATCTGTTGGTATCAGAACAATCGTTCGAATTCCGGCCGATCGACCAAGAAACGATCGGAGACAACACTCGAATTGCAATTTAAGGTTGTCGGAGAACCAGACATGTTTCCCGGCGGCCAAACACTTACCCGGAGCACCTTCTCCGGGAGGAAACGAGAAGTACATGGAAGTAAGAAAGAACATTTCAGTATCTGTAACTCGATCCAAAATAAGAGCATAATCGTCTTCATCGGAGCCACCGAATAATTCATGGAGTTTATGAAGAACTCTTCTTCTCGTTCTTTGTTGGATCGAATCTTCCCGTCGGAATCTGAGAATCTTTGTCGCTTCAGATTCTTCCCCCTCACTGGGTTCTCTGCATGACCCATCTCCCCATCCCAAAACCAGATCGCCGGAGTTCGACAGAGAAATTTGCCAGAAAATCGCGTAGTTCCACCGGAAACTTGAACTTTCCGGCGAGTCCACGAGCTCGGAGAGCTTGTTTTGCAAATTCTCAGCGTTGCCCGCCGCCATTAGAAGATTCTCATTTCTATTCGATATCGACAGCAAATAGTCCAGAGCTTGAGCTCCTAAAATGGCGGACGCAGCTTTTTTATCCTCTTCATTCCACAGCTCGCCACCCAAACCCAACCCAGTCTTCATTCTTTTTTGAAGAGATTGATTTAACCAATAAATACAGATGAAGATTCACAGGCAAAAGTTCTTAAAATTTCTGAGAAAACCCAGAAAAAAGCAAACAAAATCAATCCCGACAACTCGAAGGAAGTACTCACCAACTCCGGCGAGGAGGAACGAAGAAGATGACGGATCGAGAAGATTTTCCGGCGAATCCCCAACACAAACCGGAGGATAAACAGCACATTTTTAAGGGCGGGGCGCAAAACTAATCTATCTCAAGAATTAAAAAATGGAAAAAAATACTCTTTTTCTGACAGAAGATAAGAACAGGCGTCGATCTTCAGAGGGGTTGATGGAAGACCAACCGATTCGTGAAGGTCGTGACCGAAAATGGGTCTGGTTTTTCTGTCGGCTCCTGCGACACGTAATAGTCGACAAATGGGTTTACTTGGGAGTTTGAAGAGTCAGGCGGCTGTGGGTGACCGGTGGGCCTTTTCCCCGATGACCGGCGGTGCGAGAAGAGCGCGGTTGACCAATCAAACAGGGCCACTTCTCCGACGTGCTAGTAATCAATCGATTGAATATAATGATTATTTTAATTATTTTATTGATGAAATCAATGCTTTGAAACATTCCATAAATATTTATAATTACACTCTGTATATAATATGTTAATAAAATAATAAATTTAATTCGAAAATTAGTTGTTTCTCTGACAAATTAAGAAAAGGACAAAAAATTATTATTGTAATTAAAATTTAAAAATAAAAAATAAAATTTTGAGTACCCATATCTCAAACTATATTATAACCCATATTTCTTTTTGAAATTTGGGGTCACAATGGTCGTTCCAAAGCTCGACTCGATCGTCTAGGATAAAAGTTCGCCATTATTTTTCATCTTTTACCACCTCTCGAACAAAGCGCTACTTGCCATTGAACCCTACCTCGAGTCGATTTCTTCGAGTATAATCCACGAACAAAGGCATCGACCTTCGGGTTCCTTGGGGTTTTACTAGTACAAACTTTCACGACTTTGGCGAATTGATCGTTCATCATTGACCAAAAAGAAATGACACGAGTCGAATTTGATACAATCATACGAAAGTAAGAACGCATGTAACGAACGTAAACTAGGCAACATCGCACATCGAAAAGTGAGATTGGCACCAACGAAACGTTCATTAAATCCTTGTGCAAATCGAACCGCCGAACGAAAAACTCAGACTTCTCTCGCAACCCTAAATAAAGTAATAGCCTTTGAACTCACCCAATTAATTATATAAATGGACTAATGTCTACCTCCATACCTCATGAGTTTCATTAATATATAAAATAATATTGTTTATAGATCAAAACACACTTATATACACACTTAATTTTTTGGAATTAATGCTAGTATGACTGTGACGGGTCGCAACCACGAGAGTCACGTTGCCATTTTAAATAACTTTCGTATTCGACAAAGTCATGATCTTATTTTATTTTCTTTTCAATTTAAGAACGCAGAGTGTCGAATTCCTAGATGATCTGATATAAGTGACATTATGACCATATCGTGCAAATTTTGTGCATACGTGTGGTGAAAATCTGCTTGGAAAAGAGCCAAGTGAGCTCGATGTATATCTCGGTCTCGGTATGCCTAATTCGAATGGTTGATTTTATGGGCCTGAGAAAAGCCCAATCTATGCATACTTTAGGCCTTTTATAAATCATTTAGGCTTCCTAATTTTGGGCCCAATTTATCAGCTTTGGGCTTTTTAAACCATCTTCTCGTCAAGAAATTAACAAACGAAAACAAAAGATTTTGTCGCAGTCCCGACGGATGCGTTTTTATTGTGACCCATGCACCTTATTAGTCGAGAGATTCATAGTTTGTACACATTGACAAGTAATTCAGCACGATTTTAAGCGATGACAATTTATTATCTTTTTCTCAAAATGATTTGAAATTTTACCACATATCTACATTATAATAAGAAGATATTATTAAAATTTTCGTAAATTTTAAGCAACAACACAATTCATTATAATTTTTTTATTGTCAAAATTAAAATAATTTATTAAAAATACGTACATCATCCAAAAATTCTAAAACTGTGAGGATGGAATCTTCTAATACTTTTATTTAAGTTACAACTCGGTTTGAAAAAAAAAACCAGATGAGAATTTTTTAATAATATACATATTTTTTATGTACAATAACATTATGCGAATATATAATGTTTTATGGTTAAAGAATGAAATGAGTTAAGAAAAGATGAATATGAAGACGAAATTACACATTGGAAGTAATGAATTGACGATTCAGAAAAAATTTTGGTATTTACCTAATTTTGAAGTTTTAGGGTCTTCACATAAAATTGGTTTCTTCTAATGGAATTTAAAAGATTAACAAATGAAACTACAGAAATAAGAATATCTTAAATTAAAAACATATCAAGAAAGTTATGAATCTTAGAACCCAAGAATTGGTAACAAATTTTGGGTTATAATTTTGTAACGGAACAATTTATGTGTTCAAATCATATCATGCCATAGAAGATCCTAATTGGAAAAGGTTTCTTCTAAAACGTTGTAGTAGACATCTAGCTAAGAAGACTGATAGGTAGATTCACTCTATTGAAGTTGTGTAGAGAAAGTTATGCTCATTTGAAGTTGGTAAAGGAAATCTGGACTATAGAGTTATGGACTTTTGAGCGATGTTTAGTCTTTTGTATATTTGATTATGTTAAACTATTATTTTGAAGTTTATGCCTTCTACAAAGTTAAATTCAACTCAATGAGGAAACTATGGGTTTTTGAATTATGAAAATCAGAATTGTTGAGAAAAAGTTATGAAACAATTAAAAGGTCAACATCTTGAACTCTCACGCTGGTTAAAAGTGACACCTTGAATGAGAGGTCGACACTTTATTACTGAAATGTTGAATTTTCAATTGAATTTTTAAGGAAGTTAATCTATGATTAATTAAAGATGGACAAATAGGAAAGTGCCACGTGGATTAAGAGATTGTAGCTTAGATGGTGACACCTCATGCTTTTTTTAAGCTTCACACCACCACCTTCTTTCTCTCTCTTTTGTTTATTATGAAAGAGAGCTTTACCTGATAAGAAGACCACGAAACCCTCTTCTTCTCTTCTGGTTTTCTCTCATTCAAAGAGCTCAAGGGGTGAATTGGAAGAATTGACACCACTTGTGCAAAACAAATGAGTGTTTTGTGCACTATCTCTAGTAATCGGTAAAGAAGAAGAGAAAAACCCAGCAAGGAAAAGGGTTCTATCAAGATTCTACACATCCTAAGGTATTTACTTTAGCCCTAGAAGATGTAATTTCAATTCGGAGCGTAATAAGATTTGGAATTGTGTATTTTTTTAATCTTATGCAAAGTTATTCGGGAAAAATCGAGAATCTGGACAAGTTCTAGTTGGAAATTCTGAATTGTTGTGATAGTTTTCTGAGTCTGTTGCCTTCTAATTAGACAAGTAAACAAAGATAATACCGTTCGATTTACTAAAATTGGAGCTGTACAGATTAAGTTATCTAATTTGGAAGTTACTCTTTGAACAGAAACAGTTATCCAAAAATGTTCTTCTGCCCAGTTTTATAGTTGCATTGTTTTGGGAATGTTCGGTTGGTTTATTGGAGTTTATGTCTTCTGGCAAAATGTAAGAGACATCCTAATAAAGAGGTAGCCACTTTAAGTACTGTAATGGAATATGTAAATAAAAAGTTATGAAATTTGTAAGTGGCTGTAAAGATAAAGATTTTAATTCTGGAATGTTTGGAACAATTTTGTAGTTCTGCGTTTTGCATGATGTTCGGGTGATCAATTGATTTTTGTGTCTTCTAATAAAATGCAATTGACACCTAAACGGAGATTATGACACATAGTTTGAGTTCATTAGATCATTATCGTGTGAGTAATGGTCTTTATACTAGGCTGTAAAATAAGGGCAGAATATCTAAAATCTGATTTGGTAATTCTTTATCAGGGTTGTCAATTGGAGAACGGTGGTTGATCAATTCGGTTCATTGAAGCAAAGAACCTAAGGTAAGTAATCATGACATGTGTTTGGCCCCTTGTGGGACTACATCATAAAGGATAGGACAAAAAGGTGATGCGTTTAATTACTTAGATATCCATTAAGTAAAGAATGTCTTAGGAGTTTGTTTGTTTTATGATAATGTTATTAATGATATTCTGTTGGGGTGTATCGCACCGTACACAAACCCAAGTGTTTTGGGTTTGATTGGTGCTTGATTGACATTGTTTGATGTTTATGTATTATCATAAGTCAAGAGTTAAGTCAAGTCAAGTTTACTATGAATGTTTATTACGGTTGACTTGAGAGATGTTTGATATATTATGTTGATTGTACTTAAATTATGTTACCATGTCATGCATATGTATGAATCATGTCAATGCATCATGTTTTATGAAAGATACGAAAATGTTTTCTCATACATGTTTTTAAAATGTCACCCAACGGATGATGAAGGTGGTATGAGACACATTCATCATCCAATGCATAAATGTATGTAAAGTCAAGAAAAAGTTATGGGAGAATGTGGAATTGGCTGCCTCATGGAGGTCATATGGTGCCTATTCACCTTCATACGATGTGACGCCCACACATGTCAAGTTAAGTCAAGATAACAATAAAGAACGAAATGAATGTGCATATTTTTCAAGAAACGTCATGCTCATGTTAGGCATATAGGCTTATTCGATTACTTACTGAGTTTTAGACTCATAGGTTATGCTTTGTGATGTAGGTGATGAAGATGAAGGTGAGAGACTTAGCCCTCCCTGTTTGATGTAACGATCATGTCGTGGAGGAGGCGAATCCGGTGCGGGAAGCTTGAATCGTTAAGTGACGACTGGTGGGGATGTCAAGATGTACATTTGAAGTATTTTGGATTGTTTACCTTTGAACAATGTTGTGTTTTAAAAGTTTAGTTTTGTTAAATGATGTTGTGTAAAGATGTTTATTATGTATATTACACGTTTTGATTAAAATATATATTATATGAGCTTTGCAGTATTTTATTTGATGAATATTTTGATTAACAATATCTTATTTCAAGTAAATGTTGGGTTTACTACGATTTCTAATTAAAGTATTCCGCTGTGTTTTCACGAAAAAGAATTCAAAAGAAAAATTTTTAAAGAAATTTTTTTTTACCGCGATCGTTTTTAAGTAAAGTTTTACGGGGTGTGACAAGGAGAATCATCCAAATCTAATTAATAATTTGCTAATTTTATAATAATTTATTGATTCGAATAATCAATCACATTAATCACAATTATGTATCCCCAACATATCGTTGAAAATTATATTGACGCTAGAGGCCACAAATTAATAATTAGTAGTGTTTTCTAGCGTAAAGATGCGACTTTTGACAAAGCTTTTCCGACTTTTTCAAGATTCTTAGACCCGGAATATGTTTCAAAATTTGAATAACACAATTAGAGTTTATTTAATAATACTCATTTTTCTTGTCATAATTATGTTTATAGGGTTGAATGCCGAAAATAATAATGAGTTTTAGGATAATAAGTCCAAAATGATCACAAATTTTAAAAAAGCCAAAAGGACAATGACATCGTCTACTCATTTTTTATTTCTATTTTTAAATATAAAAATATTTTTTTATTAACAAAATATTATTAAAATGACTTTAAATTTTTTTATTAACAAAATATTATTAAAATGACTTTAAATTTTTACCACATAACATAATAATATAAGATAATATTTTAAAAAGTTTCGTGAATTTTTAATAATGGTAAGATTTATTTTATATTTTTTTAATATTGAAAAGAAAAAAATTCATTAAATATACGTATGTCAATAACCTCGTATACTATTTTCTTTAGAAGTTGTCAAACGATTTTAGAAAAATGTTCAAATCACGTGAATTTGAGTAAAAACTTTGGAGAGCCATGACTTTGTGCTCGATGGTCCGTAAAAAAATTTATTGACGTACGTATTTTTAATGAATTTTTTTTCTCATACATTCTAAAATTTTTAATAAATCCTACAATTATTAAAAGTTAACGAAACTTTCTAGAATATTATTTTATATTATTATAAATGTGTAATAAAAATTTCAAGTTATTCTGATAAAATTTGGTAAGTAAAAACTTATTTTTATATATAAAAAAAATCAAAAATCGAGTGGACGACTGCACCCTAGGATGGCCTTCCACCATTGCCATTTTGGCTCTTTTAAAATTGGTGGTCATATTGGCCTATTACCCTAAAACTCATGATTTTATTTTACATTTAACTCTTTTTTATAATGGAAATAATGAATTTATGTCAAAAGTTTTATTTATTTTTGCAAAAATCATCAAATATAAATCCAATGTAAAGAAACCAGCTTATAGATGAAAATTCAAATGGGAGACATCATAAAAATCAGGATTAAATATGAAATAAATATCGTAATAAGTCTTTTCTTATTTTTAAGAGGAAAAATCATAATTTTTACTCGAGAATTTACGCTTTCATCAAATTGAATTCGAGTCACTAAAATTTAATATATATCGAGAGACTAAAAAATCTCGGAGAACGACATCGTCGTAGTGACAATGTAACAACACGTGAACAAACAAGCATCGCCCAAAAGTCATCACAAGATGTCATCTACGAGCGATAAATATCAATGTCTCATCTGATGGCTTGACGAGCGTGGTTAGATGTCACCATAATGAACCCTAATTCGAAACTATAATAATGAAGAAAAGCTTGTTAAATTCAATCCTAATTGATATGATTTTACTCCAAGTGGATAATAGATTCGGCCAAGGCTCCATTGCCATGGAACTTAATCCGTCCCAATTTGTGCCGATTTGAAAAATAAGCACCAGGTAGATGTGTTCATAAAGTGTCCAATAGGTGGATATTATGGTGCGGTTAAATCCAGCTGCTTAATCTTTCTTTCTTTTTTATTGATCGATGAAATTGATCTAAGAATAAACTTCATTCCCATTACAAATTCTGCAAAATTCTTAATTATATTTCATAAAAAACAGCAAAAAAAATATTAATTTCACGCTATTAATCGGTGGAGACAGCAGCATATTGTAACATTTGTCGCGATTCATGATGTGAGTCCAATTTGTTTGGATTTTGATTGATTCTCGCATTGACTTCTGATCCCACAAGCTGATAATCAATCTCCGCAATATACTTGACACATTTTTGAAATTTATTCGTATAAAATACGTATAATTCTTTACTGTTTCAGTTGTGGACAAACCATACTTAGTAGAACTGGAATCGAAATACCCACGTGCAAAAAGAAACATGCACGTATAATTATGAGTTGCCGTGGAAATACTATTTACGTAGAAATCAGGACAAGCACAATTCTTAGAGCTGGAAGGTGAGCACGTGATTTTACGAACTAAGCTTCAATTTTTTTTTTTGAACTGAGTGGTGGCCGGCTGATTTCTTAATCTGGAATTTTTCGAACAACGAGACATGTTTCAGAACCTGTCTGATTTCTCAGTTCAACAAGGATTCTGCAAAAGAGTCCAGTTCGATTTGATCCTCGTCGGTTTTGAGTAGATGCAGATACTCTTCGAACAATTCTTCAAAACTGTTGTTCGCCGGAGGGAAATCTGACTGAATATCCAAATCCCCGGCGCTATGGAGCTGTTGGTCGTGATTTTCAGCTCCGATGAAGATTCCGACGCCATTGCAGTCATCTGGAAAACTCCATGGCCGGAAATTTTCAGTTTCTGAAATGAACTCAAAACTGTCGTTTCTGGGCAAGAAAAAGGAAGTGATTCTAGTGGCCTTCGGTAGATGAACTTTAGGTCTCTCAGGCTCGATCTTTGTTTGGTTCTTCTTGCTTCCGCCGTGAACGGCGGAGAGGGTTTTAGGGTTTTTAGGTTTAGAGAGACGCGGCGGCGGTTTACGGTGGTTGTTTGCATCAGTCCCTCGGGTTTTGACCCTCCTGCTTAGATGGGTGTTCCAGTAATTCTTTATCTCGTTATCGGTTCGACCAGGAAGCCTGCCGGCGATGAGAGACCACCGGTTTCCGAGAAGAGAATGCATTCTGACGATGAGGTCATCTTCATCGGAAGTCATGTTGCCTCTTTTAATGTCCGGCCTAAGATAGTTCAACCATCTTAGCCTGCAACTCTTTCCACACCTCAACAAACCTTCAACAAAAATACAAAAAAAAAAACAAATGAAAAAAGAGATTTTTGAACGATGCTAGAAGCTAGGGTTTCATAAATTTTCAAAAACTGCTTCTGAAAATCGAGGAGCTCACCGGCTTCTTTAGGCACTGATCTCCAATTCCCTTCGCCATGAGCTTGAACATACTTAGTCAGCAATGTATTCTCTCTATGAGTCCATGGACCTCGGTGTAACCCTATTTTAGAACAGCAAGGAGCTCGCCCCATCTCTCTCGTTCTCTCTCTAGGTTTCTCTCTCTCGATCTCTCTTCCTTCAACAGAGAGAAGGAAGAAGAGAGAGAGGGGGAGACCCTTGAGATCCAGCAAAAACAATGAAGTATTTCATTAAATCAATCATATTTTTTTCAGAAAAAACGTTGAAGAACATCGAGAAATCGCAAGAAAAAGTGAAGAAAAATCGCATAAAACGTTATGAATTTCATTGACGTTTGAGGAGAACATATAATGGGACTCGAGAACATTTTCAAACACCGTGCAAAGCATGCATGAAGAACTCAACAACCTTTCCTCTATCTGTCATTCTCTCCGCCATTGATTGACTGCCCTGTTTCCATGCATCTCTTGGTTCCGTCTGGTTTTTTAGTCAAATAACTATTTGGTTTTAATCAATTCTGTTTGGAAAACAAATAGTGTGATTAACAAATAGTGCGAATATGTGAAGACCCCTCGTTGTAGATGTCTGTCAAGGTATTGAAGTTTGATGACAATTTATGTAACATCTGATGTTATCTGTATAATATTATTCGTTTTTATCAGATTCTTGAGTCTATAGCTCAAGACATATTATACTTTGTACGAAAGAGAACTTCAATTAGAGCCGGCAAACGAGCCGGCTCGAGCGAGCTGAGCCCGGTCTCGACCGGCTCGTCGAGCCTGCCGAGCTATTCGAGCCGAGCTTGTCGAGCTTGTCGAGCCTATTCGAGCCGAGTCCGTCGAGCTTTTTCCCAAAAATTTTGGCTCGAGCGAGCTATCGAGCCTCGAGCCTATTCGAGCCAAGCGAGCCCAACTCCCGAGCCTAATCGAGCCGACAATGATTTATAGTTTCATATGCTAAAAGATTTAAAAAAATGTGATAAACACATAATAATGAGATAGAAGTTATATTAGCTTATTTTGCAAGAAAAATAAACATACTTTCATATGTTAAAAACTATTTTTAGTTAATTTCGCTAACTAAATCAAACTTTTGACTGCCGATTATTGTCATTTTTTGCTACAGTGCCGAGCTTACGAGCCTGGTTCACGAGCCTGGCTCGAGCTCGCGAGCCCGAATCCTGAGCTCGGCTCGAGCTCGCTACAGTGTCGAGCGAGCCTAGCGAGCCAGCGAGCCAACTCGCTCGTTTGCCAGCTCTATATGATATATATATAACATAAAGTTTATTCTCACAGGTGATATGAGATTATACACTATACTAGTATTGGATAGAAACTCACCATCAATAACATATTGATTTGTCTATATTGATTTGTCTTTAATTTTCAGAAGGCGGGTCATCATTGTTTATAAGTTGAATTTTGCTCCTTCCACGACAAATTTTGGGCATCGCAAATAAAAAAATTACAGACTCTACAAAAAAAAACAGATAACATTGTGCTTGCAAAGTTTCTCAAGGCTCGACTAATAAGGTGTATCTATATAAATGTATGAGCAAAATCACAATTTATTTCAATTTTGACGCATTTGAACCACGTAATCGAGTTGTTCATTTTCTACATAAGTTTCCTATCACGAGCGTCCGAGGTTCATTTTTTATGATTAGAGACTAAATATTAAACTTAAATAAAAAGTATAAAAAGCTTGAATGCTTGTCTCGATTAAAATATGCATGTCTAGTGTGCATAGTAATTAATAATTATAATCTTCAAATTTTTTTAGTGTATAGTTTTAAAAATAATTGCTACTACATGTCACATATGCAAAAGTTTAAAAAACGACGTATCGTTTCGGAGAAATAGGACAGAGATCGGTTTAGGTGAGACTTGTTTCTTCGTTAGAAAAGGAAACCATTTCAATAATAGATTATTTTAATATAGTATTTATAAAAGAAAGTTAATTATTTTGTGGTTCGAAATATAAGCACGTATGGCACATTTTATTCTATGTAACAAAATGTGACATATAATGTCGGTAAGATCTTACTGATGGGGGCTCATCACTTCGATTAAAGGTAACATTAAATAGAAGTGTCCCTCTATCCTGTACTACCACCAGTCATTATTTATTGATTTATTTTAAATTATAGATATATATATATACTTTTTTTTTTTTTTTTGAAATCACTCCGGCGGTCTCTCCCACGGGAGAGTCACCGGATGAAGCATTTCCGAGATATATTCCGATATTTCATCCTTGGACGGTTGAAGACTACTCAAAACTTTCAATTTCCACAACACCGAGAACACAAATCCATGCTATCCAACTCTTCTCGCAGCCTCCGTGATCCCGGAGTTCACCTCTCTCTCTCCCGGAAACTCTCCGGCAACGGATTCCCGAGCCAAGCACGACTCCGGGGATGACCATAGGTAAAGGAATGCAAATGATAAAACAGATTTGTGGTTATGTCTAGAACCCTGTTGAAAACAGCCCAAATGATAATGATCAAAGAATCCAAGAACTCCGATATAACGTATATGTACAAATATAAAATTAATTATTTCACGAAATTAATACATTTTATGGATTTACCATTTGGATCCAAGTTTTATCGATAATGATCCATTTTTCGTGTCGTTATTAAATACGTCTACGCTCTTAACATCTTCCCTTCGTCGTGTTCTGTCTGGTGTCACATTTCGAGCTTTTCTTTAAATATTATGGATTTTTTTTATCTTAATCGTGTTTTAACTTATAAATAGTGTCTATCTTTTTACTATGTAAGTGCCAATTTCTATCGAATTTTTCATTATTTTATTCTTATTTTTGTAACGTAGGTCCACTCCAAATTTTTTGTACTAGCGAGGCAAAATTATTTTTTCGATATATGTATTTAATTATTCTATCAAACGATGTGATATTATACTACTTTTTACGACCTTATCAGAGGTAAAAAATGAACCTACAACCTCTTTTATTTAAATTTACGTCAAGCAACGGAAGCATATGCAATTAACATTTTCTAGTTATAAACTCGAATAAAAGGAACCCGTTTGCAAATTTAGAAAATTAAAATTGAAATCAGATCAAGTGATTTGAAAAATTGAACTTAATGGTAAGAATAAGTAAATCAAACAATTAATATTGAAAACTATATTTATAAATTTAACATTCGTTTGAGTTAAGATTTATTTTCGAATTTTCCGTCAAACTGAGTTAAAATCAGATTTACGCAATGTTGTACCGAATTTGAATCCGAGAGCATTTTTTTCATATAGTTTAATTTTTCAAAATATTAACTTTATCTAGTGTTCGTGTCATATGTGAATGAGTTAAGTATTAACAGTCAAACTCTATAAACCTTTTTTCGAAGGTATCGGTTAACTACTACTTCTCAAACACTGTCATGTCTCAATAATTCTCGATGGATAAACCGACATCGAGTGAATGGACCGTGCATGGTGTCATTGCCCGTTCTTCCTCGATTCAAGCCAACCACCCCCGTGGTGGAACCGAACATGCCCTACAATTTTTCCATCACTTAACTTTTCTTGTTGGGTGCTTCCCGGCTCTTCTTTGCTCTCTCGCAACATTTGGTTTCCAACTTACTTGCCCGTCTAGTTTCGCATCTCGTACATGCACAAGATCGTCGCGTGCTAGAGAAATAGGGTTTTCGAGAGAAACCCTTGTTAGAGGAGAGTAAAAATGAGTTAAACTTAATGGCATACACTAATAAGAATATAAGAACGAACAACAAAAATAGAACGTAGGAGTTCTCTCCCTCTCCTAAACATTTAGTTTCCTTGCCCGTCTACTTTGGCATCTCGTACACGTACAAGATCATCATGTGGTCGAGAAATAGGGTTCTAGAGAGAAATTCTATTTAGAAGAGAATGAAAATGCGTTAAACTGAAAAGGATACACTAACAAGAACACGAGACAAAGGAAGCAGAATATCAGACAAATTTTACATCAAACTGAACGATGAAAAAATTATGTAACGACTAACATGAAATGAAATCTTACGTTAATCTTAATCGAAACATTGAATTTAATCGAACATTATGGTTGCTAATGTTTGGTTTCGGTTGTGCTTGCCAGCAAGCTTGATAGCATTGGAACTTGACTTGATCTACTTGGCCTAACCAAACCAGACAAATGAATCCTGTTGCTCGCTCCATACATACCATGAATTTAGCATATGGGTTGTATTATTATTTTGTTTTTGTGTGTGCAAAGAAATTCGTAACTTTTTTTCACAATCGAACCTCGAATTTGATGAAATTAACAAATTAGAACCTTGAATTCTTCATGTTGCCCAACTATATCGATCAAAACTAACTTAAATGGAGCGTAAGCTGGTTCAAAACCAAACCCAATTCAAATCTAAACAAAACTAAATCCGAATCAAATTAAAAAGAAAAGAATAGTTATTTTGTTCACGTGAAAGTACAATGTTTAAGGTTCGATGTCCCTTTCGTTCGAGGTTCGGTTCTACGGTAATTTTATATGAAAACATTAATGACATTNCTATATCGATCAAAACTAACTTAAATGGAGCGTAAGCTGGTTCAAAACCAAACCCAATTCAAATCTAAACAAAACTAAATCCGAATCAAATTAAAAAGAAAAGAATAGTTATTTTGTTCACGTGAAAGTACAATGTTTAAGGTTCGATGTCCGTTTCGTTCGAGGTTCGGTTCTACGGTAATTTTATATGAAAACATTAATGAAATTGCCATTCAAAATACAAATTATTGAATTAATAAATAAAGATAGAGTAAGTGGTCTTGTAAATAAAAAACAAGACATGAGTTAGAAGGTCGTCAAACATGGCCCCTACCTAGGCCCCCTCCATGGCTTCATTTACCTCCTCCTCTCTTCGTCCCCCTTGCTTACTTCTCCCGTTTCTTCAATTTGTTCTCGTCTTGATTGTCGCCGGTGAACAGAAAAAGAGAAGCAATGAAGGTGATCATCGGAGCTTACTCGGTTGTTTCCGGCGTCTTCTCCTATCATCGTCTTTAACTTGACCTTCTTTTGTTTTGTTTCAGATATTCAGCTGGGTGCACCGGACTTTTCATCATAGCGTCCAAAAGGGTGAAAATTCTACCCTATTCTTCGGACTTTGTATATTTTGATTTATACTTCTGCCTTTTTGCTGTAGATGAACTGCGTTTGCTTCTTATATCGTTTTTTTTCAAAGATAGTGATGAAAACTTTTTGCAGAAGAATTAGGTCAAAACGTGAAAAGGACTGAGTCTCTTCTGAACGAAGCTGACAAGCAAGCTTTACTGAAACAAATCGAACTTGAAGATGCTCTCCATGGCTGGAACGGCGGGATTCTCGCAATCGGAACATTCGGATTCGAAACCCTAAAACCCTTTAACCAGCAGAAGGAATATCTGGTTTTAGAGAGAGATGAAGAAGAAGAAGGAGAAACATATACTGACAGCACGGAATACGATTCCGCTGAAGATGAAGAGATGAACCCATTAATGCTTACATCTCTTGGACCTAAAATGGCGGTTTCTGGAGAAAACGAAGATGCAAAAGAGAAGAAAACTGGCGTAGTCCTGAAAGTTGATGCTGTTAATCTATCTCCATTTTTAAGAGCTTATGAAATGAGCTTCGAAGAGAGTAAAACTATGGATTCTGATGAGAGTAAGAAGCAAGGAGATCGAATAACGCTTGCAGATTTGTTTGTTGCAGACGCTGATGCTAAGATGAAGATTGAGACGAAGACGAAGATGAATGAAAAAACTTTTCCCCTTCGTTCGAACGAGAAAAACGTCCTTCGATCGACTACTGGTTTTTCTTTTGCCAAGAAGCTCATCCCTCGTGTCAAAGAGGATTCCAACCCGATCAAAAATATCCAAAAAGTTAGTCAATATATATAAAAAAGAAGTCTTATCAGTGATTAATATGTCACAAAACGAACCTTATTATATGCTTCTAAATTAGTTAATTTTGAAAATATTTGCTACATTTTTAGGGGATATGATTTGAACCTTAGTATACTCTTCTAATTTTATTAATTTTGAAAATATTTGTTAAATTTTTAGGGCATATGGGTTGACATATGGTGGAATAAGTTATAATATGCTTAGTTTTATTTTAATTCTTTTATATAACATGGTAGATTATGAAGAAGATGATGAAGACGAAGATCCATCCCGAGATCGAGGAATCAAACAACCCGATCGGTGAAATCAAACTGGTCAACAATTCTGGAATCAAAACCCTCGGTTTTGTGTCTTTCCCTCGAGGTACCAACTATCCTAATAGACTGAAGAGTGGATTCTAGTTTAATTATAAAAACGAACGTATTAATACGAGCTTTTTTGCTTGCTTCCGAAGATTACCATCATTTCATACGTACGTCTACAGTTTTCTTTATGTACATAGGTCTACATTTTGTGTCATGATACATTGAATAACTTCGATGCGAGACTAAACATAAAGAAAAATCCAAATGAGAAGAGTTAAGTACATGAGTTTCATATAATTTTTCATTGGTTTATCAAAAACATGTTCGTCTTTTATTTGTCGTGTTATATGATGTCATGTGGCATGTCTCTTAGTACATTATTCGACTTTTTTTGTATGTTTCGATATTGTTTAACGTTTTGTTTTTGTCGCAGACGCTTCTGTCTAAGCACTACGTTGGTGTGGTGAATTCCCGTTCGGATGTGATTTTATTTTATTGCGTGAATATAAGGGTTCTAGCAAATAATGCGTGTTAAAGATCACCGATAATGTAATAAGAAACTTAAGATTTGTTTTTTTTTTGTCTTGGATTTTCGTCACTAATGTCACAAGTGTGTTTGCCTACGAATCTTGAGCACAATTATCGTAGTAGCACAATGTTTTACGAAGAAATTTCACTCACATGAAGTTTCTTATCAACGATACGATACAAATACTTCAACACTATACATATTGATTTTTTACTCTATTTATGTGATAACTCATTTGTGGAGACAATGCCAACCCATGATTTTATTAGTTATAAAAACAATCTCGGGTTGGTTGGTATACTCGAAATTGAATCGATTACAAACAAATAACTCATTTTTACGTATAATATAATGCATTCAATGTTGATCCTAAGAACAAATTCAAGTGGAATCGACTCAAAACAGAAAATATCATACAATATGAATCGAAAGAGTGCTTTTTTCCGCTGTTTTTCTTTACTTCTTTTGTCTCTTTTTTCGATCATTAAGTTATTTTCCAATTGTTTTTGTGCATAAAAATCAAAGCTCACGTGTTTCACGATATAGAGTCCTAAGGCATAACTCTATGATCGAATGCAGGCAATCAACGTGAATCATGCTTAGCTTCAGACCGTGACATTATTTAATAAAAATGATCACTCGATTTTGATTTTAAAGAGCAGCCATTTTCAGCGTTTTGTTTCAGTCCGAAAAACGAGATCAAGTATGAATTCCAGCCCTAAAGTTTACAGCTTTTCTCAAGTGAAAAGCCATAACCACAAGAAAGATTGCTGGCTCATCATATCTGGAAAGGTGCTTTGAATCCGATCTCCGAGAGCAGATCTTCTGTTTCTGTTGATTCTAACGAGTGTTTTCGTTTGTTTCAGGTCTATAATGTGACGTCATTTCTCGACGACCATCCCGGCGGCGATGAAGTCTTGCTCCTGGCCACCGGTGAGTCGTCGAAATAATACGCTGAAAGCTTAGATAATGGCTTCCATGGAGTTATGATTTTAGGGTTTTGAAATTTGCAGAGAAGGATGCGACGAATGATTTCGTTTCTGTGGGTCACAGCGACAGTGCGAAGGAGTTGATGGAGAAATACTGCGTGGGGAAGATCGATCCGGTGACTCTTCCGGCGAGGCAACAGTACCGTCCGCCGCCGCCGGCGGAGCATAAGCCGGAGTCGCCGTTGGGATTTCCCGTCAAAGTTCTGCAACTTGTCCTTCCGTTGTTGATCTTGCCTTTAGCTTTTGCACTTCATTCATTCATCAAAACCGAGTAAAGTCTCTTTGTTTTTATTTATAATATTTACTGGAATTAATAATTAATAAGCTTGTTTTTAGATGGGCCGGACCTAAAAGCTCGCTTTGGATCGTGTTTGGCCCAAAAAGGATCGTAGCTGGATTAATTTAATTAACGCCACGTGTCGACTCCATGAAACGACAGTGTTTTAACCCTGACAACTGACCATTCCTTTTGTTCCGAACATTGAACATAATTATAGTATTAACTGATATATTAAAATATAAATAATTAATCAATAAAATAAAATAATAATAAACTATTGAAGTGGATTTTTGGCCAAAAGCCCATCTATTTTAAACCCAATAAATAACAATAAAATATTTAAATCTTTAAGTTGTAAATGGTGGCTGATAAGGGCCCCACGTACAAACCATAGTTTATTAAAAGAAATATTAATTGCATTATTTAACATTATATAAAAAATTAATAAAGCTAATCTTTGACTCTAATAAATATATTCATTTATTCACTAATATATTGAAATTAGGTCACCGGCCAATTGACACCAACTTTGCTCATAAGATACAAATATTAATGTAGACTATACTCTTATTTAGTATTTACTCTCTTAAAATAATTATTGAGTTTCGATTATACTCTTATTTAAATTTTTGTGAATTTTACGAATAAATATATTCATTTATTCACTAATATATTTAAATTTTTGTGAAAAATCAAACATTCATAATGTAAAGTGGGTTTAATAAGATGGTTCAAGAGGATGAACTGTTTTTAATTTGATTTGATTATACCTGTTTTATTTCTTGATGGGTTCAAAGTCAGAAACTTGGAAAAGGGTTCTTGGGTTACGTATTTTTATGGTATGCTTTGTTTGGATTATTGGACAGATGCTCAGATGGGGTAATGGATTGTATAATAATTGTACACGACAACCTGGGCTGGAGTTGCAGGGATTTGACCTTTACGTGTTGTTGCTTTCCCTCTCTTCTCTCTCTATTTTCTCTCTCGTTCTATGGACAGCAGAGTGACAAACGGCGAGGACGATACTTGCTCCAGATTTCAACGCCTTCCCTAGTCTCGAAAATTGTGCTGTTTTGAGAGAGAGAGAGAGAGAGATTAGGGTTTGTCGAGTCAATGAAACCATGACAGAGATTACGTTTTATCTCACAAAATAATGCATAAGATTTTATTTTATTAATTTTTTACTCGTTTAGTTCAACAGGAAAAAGCCGAAAATGTGGAAGAAGCTTCTAAATTTATACTCGTTTAATTCTATTTACTGTTCTTGAGGGAAAGAAGCAGGCCCCGTGTTCTTGTTTGTAGCCATAACCATAGCTGAATGCTCTCGATCTGTCCAAAAAGAGTGGCACACCAGACGATGGCCTCTCAAATCTCAAACCCTAACCCTAATAAACTTACAATTAAATTAATTTATTTAAAATTTTGATACAGAAAATGGAAAGAGTGGGTTTGCCTGCTCACAAGACTCAACCACTCCTCTGACTCTCTTGTAGCCTTCTTCATTTGCTTTGATTCCTTTCCTTTAAAACTCAGATGTATTTTCTATTATTTATTGTTTAATTCTCCTTTTCTTTTCTTGTCTGAAGTGGTTTAATCCTGCGGGTAGTAATGATGTTTGATGACATCTTCCATCATCTCCAAACCCTAATAGAGGGTTTCTCTTTTCTTGTACATAGTTTTTTAGATTTTACAGTTGATGTCTCACGCAACTCGTACGAGGTCTTCACATCAACCCCATCACCATCTAAATCCAATCTCGTGAAGAAAAAATGGATGTTTTTATAAGGTAATGCTTTATTATTTGACGGGTCCTTATTGTGTAATTAATCTTATAGTTTTTGTTATTTGGTAATCAGTAATAGTATATGATTGATATTCATCGTTATCAGCTTTATAATCACCCTCTCTCTCTCTCTCTCTCTCTCTCTCGCTCTCTCTCTCTCTTTCCTTGAAGATAGGCCAGACTCATGGGGGATGGAGATTTGCAGAGAGAGTGAAGAGAGGCTACATTGAAGGGGAGGCGAAGAAGAAATTTCGAATCTTTAGCTTTTGAGGGGAATGTTGTCTGGCTCGAGGACTTTTTGTGAGCCTCCTCGTTTGTTTTAGGGTCTCGGACCAGGCTTCATTCCCCCCAATTGATAGCTTCCTTTCTGCTAAATTTCTTCGCACCAATCATGGCGATTCAGTCTAAAAGGTCTCTCTCTCTCTCTCCATCTCTCTTTCGTCTCTAAATCTGGAAAATTTTTAAGTCTGATGGTTTGATTCATGGGCAAATTAGTTGGGGGATCTTGCATATCTGCAGATTGATTTTCGTTATGCGGTTTTCGACTGTTTTTTTCAATTTTCCCCATAAAATTTCGGTCATTGCCTCCTTTTTCGTTTACTTTTCTCTTATAATATTGTTATGATGTTTGTTTGTCAGTCTTGACCTTTTTGTTCGTCATTAGGATGATTTCTCTCATCATTATTTCCAGTAACTGGTCTGAGATTAGATCTGTGTTTCTTCTGCTCCCATAATATCCCCTTCGTTCTCTCCTTCTACCTCTCCTTCTTCAGATCTTTATTTTCTCGATTATTTTCCAATTTCTAGCGCTGTCTAAGGATCGTTTTGACCATCTTCCTGCATTCAGTTTGATCTAATTTTCAGTTTGATTGATCTTCCGGCGCTGCAATTTAAGCTACTTGTTTTCACGATGAAAATAACCCCTTCGTTTCTTCCATTTCCGCATATCTTCTTGTTCAGCCCTCTTCGTTTTTATCCTGAAATTTTCTTCGGTTTTTTTTTACTACCACTGTTTTTAAAGATCATTTAGAAAAATATAGAGCTTTTTCAGGGGGGTTTTCGAAATCAAGCATTTTATTTGAGGATTAGATCTGATTCAATCTCTTCACACTTTCTTCCCAGAACCCTATAATTTCATACGAATTCTGTAAAAAAAACTAATTAAATCGGATAAGATTTTCTTGTATCAGAAACAAAATTCTAAAGCAGTACGGCTTATTTGTCTTGGAGAAACTTTCTCAAACCAGTTGGGTAAAAACACATTTCCCCAGAAGTTCTACGAAAGAAAAAGACGCAAGAACAGCAATTTATTGTCTTATTCGTCGTAAATATCATCAAACATATGTTTGTTTTTATCATGTAATGATTCTCAGACAGTCTTATACTGTTCCGCTCTTCCTGCGATAGGGTTTTTGAGAAAATAGAGTAATATTTGGCTGACCTAATCTGTCTATATTTTGTATTCATTGAAGTTCTACAACTTGGTCTGATAATTTAGTCTGCGACGAAACGATTTGGGTGTGTTTTAGTTGTATAGATGCCTTTCCAAATTGTTTCTTGAGAGAGTAATAGTTTTTGAAAGCAGCTTTTAACAGCCGGATCGAGACAGTTCTTCAAACCTTTTTATTTAACGAGCTGAATAAGCTCGTGGTACAGATATAACAGTTGGTAGAAAGGTTTCACTAGACATTTGCCATCCAAGATCACGCTCGATCCACAATCTACAACGTCTCCTGCGGCCTCTCGGCTGGCGTTACAGTGTCTGTTCATGTGACCACTCATCCTGTACCCTGTTAACTATGAACGTCCAACTCATACGAGTGGAGTCCACAATCGAACATCGTTTCAAAACATAAAATTTATACCGTAAATTAATATAGTTCATCACCTTACCCAGTACAATGAATTTCATTTTGTCTAAATGAAATACTCTAGCAAAGATTTAACCTAGTCCAAATCAACGAGCCAACAATTCAGAAATACAAATAAAATTACTAATTTCATATTTGTGGAATTATAGAAATTATATTAAAATTAAGGGAAAGAAATAGTGATTTGTCCTCGCAATTCTCTGCCTTCGTGTCAAATTGCATGGGCCCACACATATGTCCAGGTAGCTTTGATTAAATAGTACGGTAATTATCTGTTTATCTCAATCCGAAGCTTAATCACGATTATCAATCTCAATTACACCTTGTAATTATTAAAGTATTTTTCATTAACTTGTTTTAATTTAGCAATATACATTTTTCAAATTTAAAATTTATAGCAACGTTTCAACACGTTAATTACACTTTTATTTAAATAAACAGATGTTTGGTCATACTATAAACAGGCAAACCTATTATTAATTTAAATTTAAAGTAAAATATTTGATAAATGACTTATTTATTCAAATAATAAAACAAGACATAAAGAAGATTTAGACTAAATTTCGAATCTAAATCATTATGTTTTATAACTTGGAAAAACGTGCATTTTGTTTGAAAAGGAACAAATGTCACGTATACTATTGGAAAAGCATATATTAAAAAAATGGCAACAATGCACGTGTGTGATTTAGGCAAGCACGTTTTGTTTGACAAAAAAGATATTTCGAGAGGACAATATTTGAATCCATGAACAAAAACGTGACCAATTGAGAAAGTCACATATTTGAGTAGCTTCTAAATCGATGAAATTAAGTCTTACTATGTTTTTTGTTGATAATATTTTTATTTGATTTTTAGTATTTTTATTTTTGAAATAAGTATTATTTAATAACAATAATTCTCTCAAATGTGTGTTTAGAGTATTTAACTTCGATTATTTAATTTTTGTAGCATGTGACGTGGAGTAGACACGTGAATATTGCGGAGTCAATCTGCCACGTGTCTTTTAATGCCAGCCAATGGTTCATTTATAGACCTGGTTTCTTCTTCTCCGGAGGCACTCACCTGAGCTGCCATGGACGACCTCATCGAATCGCCATTAACGATCCCGGAAAAGCTTCGACTTCTAGTCCAGCGCCAGTCAGACTGGTGGGCCTACGCCATTTTCTGGAAATCCTCAAGCGATGTCGATGGTGGCTTCTTCCTGTCGTGGGAAGATGGGTATTTTCATGACCGGAAAGACAGCTCCGGCGGTCTGACGTCGGACGTCGAGTATGAATGTTTGGACGGCGATGTTAAGGACGAAGAATTGTTCTTTGTGGTATCGTTGACCCGCTCTTTCTTCCCCGGTGATGGGGTACTGGCAAAAGTGTACAGCTCCGGCCAGATGGTCTGGTTGAGAGGCGTCGAAGAGCTTCAGCTCAGCGATTGTGAGAGAGCTAGAGAAGCTCAAATGCGCGGAATCCAGACATTTGTTTGCATTCCAATTTCCACCGGAGTTCTAGAAATTGGATCGCCGGAGTTGATTGGGAAAAGTTGGAACTTAATCCGCCAAGCTACTTCTCTTTTCGGATCCGATCTTCCCCGCGTCAGATTAGCAGAGCATGAAAACAGCACCACCCAAATTCCATGTTTCGACCGGTACATCTCATTTGCCGACGTCGGAATAGTCGCAGGCGACAAAGGTGGCAAAACTTTGGATGTTGTTGCAGCAACGAATGAGAAAGCTCCGAAGAAACGTGGCCGGAAATCCGGCCACGCCCGGAAAACGGCGTTGACTCCCGTCGAAGCAGAGCGTCAGCGCCGGGAGAAACTGAGCCGGAGATTCTACGCTCTCCGAGCAGCGATCCCAAAGGTTTTAGCAACGGACAAAGCTTCACTACTATCCGACGCCGTCTCCTACATTAGCGAGCTCAAAACCAAGATCCAGGAGCTCGAATCACACCTTCAAACAGAAGGAAAGAAAGGGAAAACAGAATCTACAGAAGCCATGCACGATCAGAGCGCCACCACTTCAACAGATACTTCTCGACCGCCGAAGCTGGAGATAGAGGTTAATGCTTTTCTCTCCGACGCCATGATTAGGGTTCGGTCGGAGAATATAAGCCACCCAGCAGCGCGGCTGGCGGTTGCTCTGAGAGACCTGGGGATTCATATCCTCCATGGGAGCTTATCTTGCATAAACGAACTCATCCTTCAAGATATGATCGTAAACCTTCCAGATGAAATGATCGCCGGCGAGGGTCAGAATCTGAACGATAATCTCCTTCGAAGCTTAGAAGAACTTTTATCTGCAGATAATCCATGATTAGCGATGAAATCATCCATTACGATTTCAGATTTATAATATTTTGTAGAAACTTTTATCTCTGAGGTCATCTTTGTTCTTACCCTTGCTTGTGTTCATTACTGGAATTTACTTCGTTTGCAACGGCCCTGTCTATGCCACCATGATCAATATTTTAGGAAAATCAGGTCGAATATCTGAAATGAAAGAGGTGATTGAGCTGATGAAGAGAGACTCGTGTGAGTTTAAAGATTCGGTTTTTGCATCCACACATCAAGACTTACGCAAGTCATGGGTTGCTTCATGAAGCCATCTCTCTCTCTTTCTCTTCAGAAGCCTAAGGGGATTCAACTGTGCCAATTGGCCACATTCTTTCAACACCCTTTTGCAGTTAATGGTCGACGAATCGAAGTTCGAAGCAGCCCATGATCTTTTCGTGGAATTTTCTAGCGGTTGGGAAGTGAAATCGAGGATTAAATCGTCGAATATACTAATGAGCTCTCTCTGCCAGAGGGGTCGGTTTGATCTTGCGTTGAACATTTTTCAAGAGATGAACTACCAAGGTTGCTATCCAGGCCGCGAAACTCATGGGATTTTGATGGAAGGTTTGTGTGATGAAAAGAGGCTTGTAATTTATCGAACATTATCGTATGCTTTATGCGATAATGGGTTGGTTGAACAGGCTGTGGAGATTCTAGGCAAGATTTTAAGAAAAGGGTCGAAGAGTCCTAAGCGATTCAACCAGAGTCTCGATCTTAATCTTCCGACTAATGGCGAAAACGCAGAAGGGATGGAATGTTTGATCAAGAAAGCTCTAGTTAGAGATGGAACTCCAAGCTCGGCAGCCATTGATCTTTATAGCGAAAATGGAAGCTTTAACCAGAGATGGGAAGCTCGAAGAGGCGACGGAAGTAATCGAAACGTACAATATTCTGGTGACGCGTCTGTGCGAAAACGCCCAATCGACGACCGCTTCTGACTTCTGAGTATTGGGAGAAGACATTGTTGGCCACGTGGCAGCATGTATGCGAGGGTGATTAAGTGGCTGTGCTCTGTGAAAATTATGTGGTCTCGACTTTATCCCGGATACGATTTTCATTAACTCCATCTCAGTGATCCACGTGTCAATAGATTGACCACTATACTTGCATAACGGAATACTATCCATCCACGTGCGCTACTTGTAAAATATCTTACTTGGTTTCGCGTGTCACAAACAGGGGCTTCAATTAGGCCACGTCACCTCGACCACGATCTCCGTTCACCTTGAATCAGCGAGAGCCTAGAGAGAGATTCATGTCTATCTAGAGATAGCGAAGGAGATTCTTTAGGAAGATATTTTTGCGATTTTCGCGGCTGGGAGTGAAAGTTGGGAAGAGAATTAAGGGAAGGCTTGTATTCTGCGGAAATCGGGCAGATCGTCTTCAGATATTTGGAAGAGGAAGAGGTTGAAATTGCTTCTTTCATGTGCAATCTGCTTTGGGTGCTTCTTGTGTTGCTTTTGTTCTTCTGGGTTTTGTCGAATACTTTTTCATTTTCGCGTCTCTGTGTTGGTCCTAGGGTTTTTTTTTCAGAATCACTGAAACTTCGCTGCGCTTTCATCAAGAGAAGAGTATGAAAACTAAGTCAGAGAAGAGCATGGAAATAGAGAAAGATGCAGACCACGGTGGCCAAGCGGAGGTTGTCCGGTGGGAGAGGTTTCTTCCGACGATGGCGCTCAGAGTTCTTCTTGTTGAAGCTGATGATTCCACGCGTCGGATAGTTTCAGCGCTTCTCCGAAAATGCAGCTACAGAGGTCGATGGCTTTTCGAATCCTTTCATTTCTTTTCTCGTCTGCGATTCAGTTCTCCTAGCTCTGGATTCCTATGATTGTGTTCTTGCTTGTTGCTGCATTTATTTTCGATTTGGATCATAAAACCGTGTCTATAATGGTTCTATAACTATTTTAGATTTCTTCTGTTATGATATATTTTTCGAGTTTGATATTCAGTTCTTATTGTTCTTCACGGATCAAGTAAACTAGTGGAGCTTTCATTTAATGAACTGGTATCTATCAATTTATTTTGTTAACACCCTGAGAAGTGAAGGTCTATTAACGGATGGGAAGTGACTTTCTATAATTCTACTTTTAACTTTCACTGTGTAAGTAGGAATCTTAAAACTTTTTCTGCTATACAGTTACTGCTGTTTCTGATGGACTACAAGCGTGGGAAACTCTAAGGGTTAAACCTGAGAGTATCGATATAATAATGACGGAGGTGGATTTGCCTGCAATATCCGGATATGCTCTCCTTACTCTAGTTATGGAACATGAAGTTTGCAAAAACATTCCGGTTATTAGTATGTCGAATTTTCAAATCTATTTATTGGTTTTTTCAAATGGTATATGTTCTTAATTACATCATTTCTCTGGCTTCTTCTGTTGGAATCAGTGATATCTTCTCAAGACTCGGTTAGTACAGTCTTCAAGTACATGTTGAGAGGCGCTGTGGACTTTCTTGTTAAACCTCTGAGGAGCAATGAGCTGAGGAACCTATGGCAGCATGTCTGGAGAAGGCAGAGTGTATGCGCTTACCCATTTTGGTTGTGCTGTTTGTTGTTGTATTCCTTTGCTTATGAAATTTGTTTCCTCTGGTTTTGGCAGCTTGGTGGTGAGATTACTGATAAAGCTGTGGGATATTTCGATAATAATGCGGTGAGAAATTATACGAGCGATCTTACCTCGTCTAGAAAGAAACAGAAGGAATGCAGCGAGAAGGAGGGTGATGCTCAAGTATGTTTTTCTTCTTCGCGTGAAATTTCAATCTTAATGCGAAACTCCCATATAAATTATGAAAGAGATCCAAATTTTTCATCTATAATCTGCCGACTTTAGACTCTAGTATCGTTTGCTCGTGATCCTATTCTCTATGTTGTCATTGGCTGATGATAGGAGCATTAGTTGAACTATTATCTACCCTTCTCTTCATTTTTCTCCTTACAAATTATGTTGGTACTAAGAATTGCGTGCATTAGCAGAAATATCTTAATGGAAGGCAAGTTTTCTCGACTAAGTCAATGCCCTTACTCTATGGTCTCTACGGGTAGGCAAAACCGCACCCGGTCTACGAACTAGATCAGAACTGCCAGTTTTAGTCTATTGTTGGTTCCAATTCTTTAAATCGTGAAACCATAACCGGACTATGGATAAAAAAATATTCAAAATCGGATAAAACTTGACTCAAAACTGAATAAAATCCAATAAAAACTAAAAAAAAAAATAATTCTTACATTGATCAAATCACTCAAAACTCGACCTAAATATTATAAAAAATATATTTTATGTTTATGTTATACATTCTTTAAATACTAGAACGGTCTGAGACAGACAATATTTGTACTGTATTTCACGATTCCGATTCAAATTCATCCTTGAATTAGACCGGATTAGTTTGTAATATATGTGGATTTTTTCTGGCGTCTATTTGAAACCAGCTTTTTCAAGTCATTTGTAGAGACTATATATTGTGCCACTTTTTGTGCAGAGCTCATGTACAATGCCTCATGTGGAAGCTGAGAGTGCATACACCCCAAACATGCAGGGCTTTGCCAATCTGAAGAGTCGAAGTTCCTCTATTTTGAGCAACTCTGGAGAACCAGAGATTGATCATAGCAGTGTATTNGGTTGGTTCGGTTTATATAAAAATGATTTGAATGTCAACCCAACCCAGCCTCAAATATGCTGGTCTAGTTTGAAATTTGGGTAAATCATTTCAAACCCGATCTAACTCAATCCAAAGTATCGAGTTAGGTTGGTTTTGCAGGTCAATCCAATTTAATTTTATAAATAATCATATAATGACATTTCATAAAAAAAAAATAATTTGACTATCAGAACTCGACATGTGATAAGATAAGTTAAAAAAATATACTAAGAAGCTAAACATAATATTACTCATTTAATATTTGTAAAAATTATCTGATGTGGACATTGTTGCAGAAATTGTTGCAGAAAATTTACGCACAATAGGATCCGAATTTCAGTCTTGTAATGAAGTCTATTTTGCTACTCCTTTCAAACGAAAAGAAGATACCAAATCTGTCCAAGGAATTAATAAAGACCGACGAGCAGATAAGGAAATTCTTGCTGTTGATAGTTGTGATGATGAATGCAATGAACTTTTGTCGAGAGCTATTGATCTGATAGCGACCATAGATTCTAAACGGAAGTGCATGGAAGGATCATTCGATGATGAAAAAATCCAATCTGCTCCAAAATTGGAGCTTTCTTTGAGGGGGACACATCCAAGTTCATGTAACCAAGGGCCTGATGAAATGAAATCACTGAACCATTCTAATGCTTCAGCTTTTTCACTGTGAGTTTAATGAAATCTTCAGTTTCCTTTTTGTTTACCTCACCACTTCTATTTGGTAAATAATATTTTTAAGGGTAATGTTAGTCTTACTTTCTTAGTATACATTTTTAACTTACCTTCTATTATGCAGAGTTGTGATAAAATGCAATAAATATAATAAATAATTATTTTAATTACAATATATTAAAAATATTTTAATTAGACTAATTAAAACTCGACAGATCAGAAATTAAGTTAAAATAAAATGTTAAGAAGGTAAACTTAGTATTATTCTATTTTTAATTCGAAAAGTAACTCGTAATAATATTGACGATTCATTTTCTGACCCAAAAAGACTTTTTCTGCAGGTATACCGCCGGTAAGACAAGGCAGCCTCCTCCTCATGTCCAATCTGCTGATTCTCATAAATCTGAAGATGAATGTGCTTTTCCTAGGCGCTGTTCAAGTAATAAAGGAAATACAGAAAATCGAGCATCTAACGATTCAGTCGCAGGTGCTGGGTTCAATCAAGCAGTTCAATCCAGTTTTTTCTCTCAATATGGGTGGAATTGCAGACAAACCAGTGAACAAAGAGCCTTTAAACAGCATAATCTCGAAAATGAAAGCATGGGACGAGTTGATATTCAACCCAAGACTATGAGTAACTCGAAGGAGCAGACCGAGCTTGATAAGAATGTAATAAAGACTTCAGAAACAAGCATCACTTTATGTAATGGAACTTCGTATCACAATTGGCAGGAGGAAGTTGAGAAGGCTGCAGCAAAGGTGGAGGGTTTAAACGACGTTGGTTTTAAAGAACCTCATTCTGTCTCTCACTTTATGTCCCAGAGGGAAGCAGCTTTGACCAAGTTCCGATTGAAGCGAAAAGACCGATGCTACGGTAAAAAGGTAACTTTTTTTCACCTTCTTGGTTTACCGCATTGTTAGATGTTGTGTCAATTTGATCTGAATTACCCTTTGGGAGATTTCTCACAAGGTTTAATGTCTAGGATAGGTCCAATCCATAAGGATCTGAAAATTAACTATAAATACAACCGTATGAATTATTAAGGATTAATGTTAGATTTACCTGCTTATCGTAGTCTCTTAATATACATTTTGACGTGTTGAATTGTAATTGGAAGAATAAATATTATGAATAATTGTTTTAATTTTAATGCATTAAATACATTTTAACTACATCAGTTAGAGCTAAATACATGAGCGTGTATAATAAGAAGGTATATTAAAACTCCTTTTGAGTATTTGTAGTTCATATTTTCGTTGTTGACCACCTTTGTTCTTTTGTTCTATTGTGTTTTGTGTGTTCTTTTGTTGGATTATACATGGAGGGTCCTATCAATTTCCTTTCATTTTGTGGAGAGTTACGAAGAGATGATTGCATGCTTTGGTTGAAAATCTTGATGATTGCTTTGAGAACAATTGAGCTTAGTTGGATTCTTTTTTTTGTTAGGTCCGATATCAAAGCCGGAAAAGATTGGCTGAGCAGCGGCCAAGAGTGAAGGGACAGTTTGTGCGGCAAATGAAGACGGACGGACCACCGATCGGTGATTTTGATGAACTTGATGACTGTATGTAATTAATTATCGATAACAAAAGACGATTGAAGTTATCTCGGCTCATAACTTAGGTGGTTTTGGCATCAAGTTTTGAATTTATTGACACTAGGAAATTAGAGTTGGTATTGTAAAATGATAGATTTGACGCAGTTGGATGACACCCTTTGTTTGCTTGATGATACGTAACGATTTGTTGGCTACTACCTTTTAGTCGAAGATTAATGACCTATACTGTAATTAAAACTCGAGCACCCTAATTCATCGAAGACGCCTTCAGTAAAGTATGATCTTTCGAGATGAGGCATGTGATTTATTTGGTCCAGGTTTCCTTTTCAACAATGTGAATGAACGGTCTCATTTTGTTCCATTTGCCCCGGTGAAAAAAATACAATAAGAAAATAAATTTAGACGTATTTTCATTTTTTTTAAATAGATGTCGTTTGTGTCTGATATCTCTATTCGTGCATGCTCGTTTGTTTTGCATCAGATAATTCTAAAATTATTTTTTATTGTACATGTCAATGTTATCAACATTTATTTTTACAATGAATATATTAAATAATTATTTATATGTTGATATATTAATTATACTTTAATTGAAGAAACCTAACATTATTCTTTTGCATCGAATCATTATATTAATTTCTAATTTTTGAAAATTTGATTGAAATTGATGGTCTTTACGATTAAAAAACTGTGAAACTAGAATCAAGATCGTTGATAAAAAAAATTACAAAAATTAAATAAAATCTGACATAAACTTTAATAAAATTCGGTATAAATCTAAAAATAAGTTATAAATTTGCTCAAAATCTAAAACCGTGAGTTCTGATTCTGCTTTTATTTTGAAATAAAATCAGACCATATCAAATCCTAATGGAAGTATCCGGTTTGGTTCGTTTTAAATTTGTTATAAATACTTTTTATCCAACGTATTTGTAACGTGTCACGTCCACAAGACGAGTTGTTTGTCCTGGCCGGGACCACCGAAGGTAAACGCGTGGGCCCCACTCCGCGTCATTGGGTCCTGCAAGGACAGGTGGGCGATACGCTTTTCTGGATGTAACCCCAGATCTGGCTTCTGTGGACGAGTTTCTTCCGCACTTAAAATGTATTTTCTATTTTTTTATTTTTATTCTAAATTATAGATTGATTTATACAATTATTCTTTTATTTTTCTTCTTTATATTAAAAACGACATAATTCACCCTAAATAGATTTTTTTATTTTTATTCTAATTTTCGTATTTTTTTGTTTAAAAAAGGAAAAGAGAAAAGGGGAGGGAGATATTTAAGCCACTAATAATCTGCCATGTGTCGAAGCTGTGTGTATTGGATCTCTCGGCCTCTTTCAATTAAAAATTGTGAATTATTTATATGACGGAGAAAATAAAAATATTTAAAAATAGAAGAGAAATAATAGTGGCTGAGCTTTGCTTCAGTTGCTCCATAGTTTCATGCCGTCTTTATTGCCTTCTTTCTGTTGCTTCCTTTCCCTTCGCCCTCTCTTCAATTCTTGATCTCCATCTCGCTTCACGATCTGCCGGATTTAAAGCTCTTTCCGGAGTTCGGATGCGAATTGCGAAGTCTCGCGTGGTCTCAGTCGTTACGGAAGCATCGAGAGCTTACTTCGGCTATGGATGTTCTTCAAAGTAATCGTTTCTGTTTCTCTTGATTTCTGTTCATTTCTAGATTCTGTTTGCTTGCCGAGAAATTCCTGAAGTGGAAGTTCCGATTGGCTTTTCATTTCGGATGAAACTTCGGCAATCAAACAGGGATGGTTGTTGATTACGGACTGAACTTTCTCTCTCCTCCTTGTAAAGGTTTTGGCGTCTTCCAGTTCGTTTTGTGAGGATTCTGACGGTGAAATTTTATTCAAATGTAATTTTGTAGAATTTTATCTGTTTCTAGCTACAGTTCATTCTGAATTTTTTGGAAGTTTCTTCTTCAACGGATTAGGCTTGATTTGTAGCTTCCGATTACATCATAAGACTGAAATATTTATGTGCAAGGCTTGTGCGCTCATGGGAATGAAATGCTTAATTTTTCTTATTAATCCTGAGATGGATCTAGACATATTGCTCTCCATTATCTCCATCTATTGCTGTCGATTTTTTTTCCCTTTTACAGTAGCATCGCCTAGTCAATTGATACAACTAAGAACAGGCGAACTTCCGCTTGGATTGAAAGTGCTTTGTATTATTAATTACTTTTCACAGAGGAGTTGAGCAGTCGGTTGCTTCCTACATCTTCAAATGGACCAGTATTTCAATGAAGAAGATCTTGTTACTAAGGTGATTATTCTCTTTGTTTATTTGCATAACTATCCTTTCCTTCTCTCAATTTTTCTTTCCTCATGTCCAAATTTCAAGTGTGCATCAAATCCTCGGAGATAATCCTAGCACCCTACACGCTCTTAGTTAACCAAAAGACTGAAATTGTTGCATTATTTTCTATTTATCTTCTGATATTGTTGATTTATTTGCTTTTGTTCTTGATTTTTGTTATGTTGGTTTTGTATGGTTTACTCTTGATGCTATTGTATCTTGTTTCTGCAATTGTTCGTATATGTATTTATGATAGACAAGAAAGCCATATACAATCACAAAGCAACGGGAACGATGGACAGATGAGGAGCATAGTCGGTTTCTTGAGGCTCTGAAGCTCTATGGGCGAGCTTGGCAGCGTATAGAAGGTTACAATCACTCTGAAATTTAATTAATTTTTTCTTTAACTGTTAATACTGGCTACAATCTATAAGGATCATTTTTTCTTAATTAATGGATTTATTTCCTTTATTTCTTTTAACTGGTTTACTTGTAGAACATATCGGAACAAAAACTGCTGTGCAGATCAGAAGTCACGCTCAGAAGTTCTTTACAAAGGTCTCTGGGTTCTTTCTCTCCTTGTGCATATATTTCATTATAAATATTGTCTTCTTCTCTCAGTAGTTTATGTAGCGTCGTATGTTTATTTCAATGAATCTATTTTATTCTCATCATACATCTAAATTAGATATTTGCAACTTTCATTTCCATTTAGCACTGGCATACATCTTTGTAAAGGTTTTTTTTTCTTTTATGGAAAACACCACCAAAGCTAGCCCCATAGTATTTGACAAGTTCTTGGGGTCTTAACTCAGTCAACTTCCATCCCCGATAAATTAATCAGAAGTACTATTTGGAGATCTATTTTAATAGTATCCTGAGACTTGGTCGCTAAAAGCTGATACTAATGGATAGACGTAATATGAGCTACACTTTCTGACAAACAATTACAACTTTCAGTTGGAAAACGATGCACTTGTTAAAGGAGTTTCAATAGTACAAGCTCTTGACATAGATATTCCACCTCCACGCCCTAAAAGAAAGCCAAGCAATCCATATCGTCGAAAGACAATTGCTGGTTCTCCAATATCCCAGGTAGGAGGCGTAAGGTATGAAAAGCCTTCTCAGAATAAGCCAATACAGGACTTACCGAAAGAACAACATCTTGAGGTAAATAAATAATTATGGTTTCACTTAGATCAATTTTAATTACTACATTTACGCCTGTGAATTCTCTTTGTCAGAAAGCCACTGATGAGGGACAAACAAAGAATCACACAGAAAATCACAGAAACAAAGCGTTAGAAGTGGGTAACTTATTACAAGAAGCATGCAGTTCTATCTCTTCGATAGATAAGATATTTTTTCCACAAGTAACTTCAAATAAAGAATTAGTTTCTCAAGGAAGTGAATCTCATATTAGTAGTGAACGCAGAACAATGGTTCCAAAATATGGGTATCCCAAACAACTCTTCCAAGATGATGACACTGGTAAAGCCTCAGAATTTCAGAATGCTAAAGCTTCACTCGAGCAATTCGATGAAATCGAGAGGCTTTTTCTGCCGAATGAGATGCAATCCACGGATCGAAGCTTGGGTATATCTGCTCAAACTTCTTTGCCTGAAATCCATTTGCAAGACCCTAGATTTCATACCAAAGAAGAAGGGGTCCGAGGAAGGAATAATCTCTTTGCAAAACCACCTGCTTCTTCACCTTTTGAAAACCAAATCAATCACCACAGATCAATTTTTCAATTTTTTCCAAATTTCCAAACACCCTTTACCCCTATATGCCAAAACCAAGATCGTTACACATATTCCACTTTCTCAAACCTCATTTCTTCAAGATTGTGGCAGTACAAAAATGGTGAAACTTCTGGAGAATCTTCTGTTTGCAATCAGAAAGCTCTTTCTTTGAACTCTTCTCCTGGTATAGCAGCTATGGCTGCAGCCACAGTAGCAGCGGCCACTGCATGGTGGGCAGCTCATGTGCATCTTGCTCCTTTTCATGCAGCTTTCACATGTCCTCCTCCATGGGTAGGAAAACCAGTTCATGACACCATGGCTGAGGGAAGAGTGGAGCTTTCTCAGAGATGTCCGTCCCAAGATCTGCAGGTGAACCGAGAACAGTCCGAAGTTTTGCAAGCTGAATCTTCAGCTTCCAAGTTACTTCTGTCAACAGAGCCTAAAGCAATACATGATTCAAAGGTAAACGATTTGAAAGAATGCCCTGATCCTGATAAAGGCCATGATGATTGGAACATGGACAAACTCAGGAGACCAATTTACAACTCGTCGTGTTGCTCAAATACGACGTATAATGCCAAAGTAGACGTAAATGCAGCAGAGAAAGGGGAGGACGACCAAGAAGAACTCAAACCAAATGCTCCGGCTACCGAGTCTGGCCGTCGATGGAGTAATTCTACCAGCAACTTACTCGATTCTTGGAAGGAAGTATCCCAAGAGGTATCTATTCGATAAGCATATTGAACCTTTTAAGATATACTCGCTCTTATTCGACTAATGTGAATTATAGAAACGACTGGCATTTCAAGCACTTTTTTCCCGAGGCGTATTGCCGCAGAGCTTTTCGCCGCAGCAGGATCCAAAAGAAGAGAATCAGGAGACAAATACGAAGGAAAAGCATATCAACAGCCCGAATGACGATGCTCATCCATCGCCGACCCTCAAAGGCAGATGTCGAAATGATCAAAGCTCGGGATCGATGGCCATCGGACTCGGACTGGGAAAGATCAGTCACCACGGTCGAACGGGATTTAAACCGTACAGAAGATGTTCGACGGAAAACAGAGGGGGAGCTTCCAATTGTTATGCAGAAGATAAAGGTGCAAAAAGAAGACGCTTGGAGAAGGCATCTTCGTGTAAGTAAAGGCTCTCTTCCTCATCTACTTAATTTACCCCCTGCATGGAGCTCACTTCCACGAAAAGACCTTGATTTGCGAAGATGATCCTCTATTTCACATAACGTATATTCACATGTCACTTCGGCATAACATAAAAGTTAAGACAAGATTAGAGGGCAAATTAAGTCTAGATTATAGTAATAAACATTCACATGATTCAAACATTATACATTATTCTATCCTTAGATTGAGGATAACGACCTCCCGCTAGTTTATAAGAAATAATTTTTAAGTTTTATTTCTCAATAATTTTAAACTTTTAGGATTTAGTCAATAATTTAACTATCATATTTCATCAATGAATGATGATAAAAAAAGTTAACAATATTATAAATTTATAATGCGATGGATTTTTTTTTTTAAGGTTAATTGATTAAATAAAAAATTTATTATTTTAGGTTTCTCTATTTCTCGGCCAGTCGGAAAGTTAATTAAATTGACAAAAATTACTAGTAACATACACATTAAAATCAAAGAAAAATGTGATGATCGATTGTTTATTATAATTATGATATAGTTTAAAATGTTATTTTATAATTTTTAAAGTTCAAAATGTTTGTTGCAGTTGTTCTCATAGTTTAGAGAGTCAATTGATTTTCACCCATTGAATAATTAGTTTGGCAACAATTTAGTGACTAATTAATTTGAATCTTTTGATGATCTCTTGGTCGTTCATTGAACAAATGATCCAAGTAGAAAAAAAGGTTAAGTAGAATGAGTTATTGGGGTTAAGTTAATTAATTAATTATTTTGTTAATTTAATATATTTTTTCACCAATAAAAAAT
>QAOC01039098.1:35674-51439 GCA_003255005.1 Begonia fuchsioides | reverse complement strand
GGGGGGGGGTGGTGTAGAGGCCTAGAACTAGTTTTCTAGAGAGAGAGCAAACGTGAATTTATCAGAGACAGCGTCTGGGGTAACAAGCACTGTTTGGGTGGAGTCTAGGGCATCGTTTTTGGCAACTAAGCCAGTCAGAGATGTCGACGAACCCTAGATTACGAAAAGGACGAGCTCGCGTGATCATAACCCGCATCATTCTCTGGAATTTCTTTTTACTGGGAATCAATAATTCTTCTCCTAAAAATAACATTTTGATTCCCTTTTCATTTTGAAGAAGCTTCCTTGAAGATAGGGTTTGTAACTCCCTCTCTCTATACTCTATCAGTCTGCACTAAACAACTAGCAAGGGTTTTCTCCGCTGGAAAATGGGTATCACAAGGTCAGTAAATCAATAGCTTGAATTTGAGGAATCAGCGATGGGTTCTCCTGTTTAGGGTTCGAGAGATTTTATTTTTATTTTTTTGCTGATTCTTCCTAATTTCTGCTCCATCTTGGACAACCCACCTTTAACAAGTTTCGTATCGGCCGAATTCTCCCTTCTCACGTATCAACAGCTATCGCATCGAATTTCTTCAGATCCATCGCAGAAAGAGTAGCTCATATCGCAACTGTTGCCATGGAGTTTGTGCCAAAAGCAAGAGATTTCTCTGATAGAGAAGAGGCCAACGACGACGAAGAAGCGATAGAAAGTGGCTCTCTAGCTCACAAGCTTCCATTTTCATCCGATTCTTCGTCTTTTCCTTCAACATATAATCTATGGCAAGGGAATTGCCAGTCTGAATTCGAAGCTTCAAGATCTTACGTTATGAACAAAATCCCTTCACCGGAAACAGCCATTGACGGCCACCGGATGCTTCAGACGGTAGACTTGTCGCTGCGAATCGACCGCCACATAGGAGGTGATATCGACGGAGATCGAAGCTACGGCCATGGAGATTGCAGCGAAAGAGAACACATGTTTGATAAAGTAGTGACACCCAGCGATGTCGGAAAGCTAAATCGTTTGGTGATTCCAAAGCAACACGCAGAGAATTACTTTCCTCTCGATTTGTCATCTAACGAAAAGGGTTTGATTTTGAACTTCGAAGATCAAAATGGAAAATCATGGCGTTTTCGTTATTCTTACTGGAACAGCAGCCAGAGCTACGTGATGACGAAAGGGTGGAGTCGGTTCGTGAAAGAGAAGAAACTCAACGCCGGAGATGTCGTTTCTTTCCGACGGGGAGTGGGGGAGATTGGAAAGCATCGCCTTTTCATAGACTGGCGGCGCCGCCCAAATCCGCCGCCCTATTTGGCGGCGATTGGAAGTAGGCAGTTGATTCTTCCGTCCATGGCGGCGTTCCCTTCCCACTATTACCGCCATTATTATGAAAATAGAGCTTCCGGATGCTTCAATGGAGGAACCTTCGAATCGGGTTCTCTTTATTACTTAAGGCCGTCTTCTTCTTCCGCCACTGGAGGACTGCAACAAGGCGGGGAAGCTTCTCCAATGGCGATCGACTCTGTGCCGCTACTCCATCGCGGAAAATCTAAACCTAAACGGCTTAGACTGTTTGGTGTGAATTTGGAGTGTTTTGTACCAGAAGAACCCATTATTGCTCATTTTGCAAGCTCCTCTTCAGGCCTTCGACCGCCATTTTAGACCCAGTATTCAGCAAAAGGAAAAGCTTCTTCCGTCCATGGGAATCTCGAACATTGCAGAAACTATCGCCATTAGCAAACAACTCACAAGGTTCTCAACTGGTAGGAAGGATTGGAATTTGAGAAGAAAACTGGATTCTACCAAGGTTCACACACATGGAGAAGTATCTTAATTCTTCCATTTTAGTTTCTTAATTTTTTATCATTCGCACATTGATTAGCTGAGCTGTTTTGGATTTCTGATTATATTCAAGATCAAACTGGATGAAGGATTGCAATAAATCTTTCAAAAAGTGTGTATTATATACAGCCCTAATATCTGTTATCTTCTTCCTCCTTAGCCAGTGCCCTCCATGTTTGGGAAGTTACAGAAGCTCTCTTTTTTGTTCTTCGAGACTCTTTCTCTCTCTAGGTTGATAAAAACCGTGAATGGTTTTACTCTCTCTCTGTCTTCTATTCGACCCTGGTTGGATAATTGTTCTTGCTGCCATAGCTGCTGCTGCTGCCAAGCTTAGGCATGCTTTGCAGGTAGCACAAAAGTTAAAGCTTGGTAAAAAGGTACGAGTATGATCTGTATTTTATTGCATAATTCACTCTTATTTTAATAATTTCTGATCATGATCTTCTATTTTTCTGCGTTATTACCCTTCACTTTCGTCGTTCCTCTCTCTATCACCCGTTTATTCTCTCTCTCCACCGCTTCCGGCGGCACGTTTTCCCACCTCCGGCGTCTTCTACAATGGATTTCCTTGAATGATTCAGTCTTTTTCTGTTCTTCCGTCCCTCGACTTCACTAGCTAAAGATCAATAACAATGTTTAATTTACTAATAACTGACTAAACCTATTGATTAGAACTTAATCGGCTTAGCTTTCTCGATGTGGATTCAATTATGGTCCATGATTCTATGCAATGATCACCGAGAAGCATGCAATGTGCATCATTTCCTACCGCATAGCCCTGTTTTCTGCAGTTTGTATCAATGGAGAGTTGTCCAAAATAGTTATTAATAGGAAAAGAAATCAAAATTTAAAAAAATTGAATTTCTTGAATTAAAAAATAATAAAATTTTAAAGAAATAATAACTTGTAGACTCCTGTATTCTTTTTGTTTCATTGATGCACTATTTATAATATAAAGTGACATAAATAATATTAAAAATAAAATTAAATTAAATATTAAATCTTATACTATTTATTTTTTAAAATTCTCA
The DNA here is from genome assembly GCA_003255005.1 of Begonia fuchsioides. Classification (NCBI taxonomy): domain Eukaryota; kingdom Viridiplantae; phylum Streptophyta; class Magnoliopsida; order Cucurbitales; family Begoniaceae; genus Begonia; species Begonia fuchsioides. The sequence goes on along the minus strand of QAOC01039098.1, from coordinate 48,583 downwards.
TAATAATGCATTTGACATTTCATTATTAAAAATACCCTAACTTCTTCTATATTGCGCAGAATGACCTGAAACTTGAACCAATGGAAATTAAACATACGAAACATAGAAATTTATAAGTTACACATTAAATTGATGACTGTTTGATCTTTCAAAAATCAGTTGAAATCTACTATAAAAATTTGACAAATTTTTATTACCATTATTCATTGAATTTAATACTCAGCAATTTCTTCTTTCAAACTCAAACTTTTCTGATCGTGTTCTCCATCGCTTAAATTTTCTTAACATCTCAAATTAGTTATATTTTTCAAATTCGAGAAGTCTTTGTGCACAAACCTGATAAAGTGCATTGCAAAATGCCAAACATGTAATGTAATCGCCTAGATTGCGTAAAAAACAACAAGATCCAATTTGCAAAAAGACAGACGAGTAATTCATGGAATAAAAACATGACAATTTACATTCAGACCCACAAGTTCGTCTGCAGATAAACTCATTATTGTACTAAATTTTCTCCAAAAGAAACAAAAGAGGTCCCAAATATGGAAGAATAACTTCAAAACATGGAGGAGATTAGGAGGGAAGAATTTCACTTGGCACCCAAGGTAGGGAACTGCCCAGGATCTTCAATGGATGGTGCTGCCACTTTGCCTGTCGGGTTCCCACCGTACCCTCCTCCTCTCGACCCTCCACGACCGCCCCGCCCCCGGCCTCGTCCTCCCGGATTGTAGTGTCTTTCTCCATCACCAGGCTTCAAAAACAACTCGGTCACGTTCACCGGCTGAAAATTGTCAGAGATTTCAAAATTGTCACCAGTTGAAAATAGTCCAGATCTAGAAGGCTAAAATTAAGCAAAAAAAAGCCCAGTGCTTCTCAAACTATGGACCTTAGCAAAATAAAATAGAGCTTAAGTCGTTATATTTATAGAGATAAACATAAAAGAAATGGCCATGAAAAAAGTGTATTTAAAGAGTTAAAGATGAAAATAAAAAGATTACAACTAAAAAAACATCAATCTTTTGTATGTACTATTGATCTATATTCTGCAAACATGGAAAGATAACAGAATCAACAAGATACACACGGCTATCATGATTTAAGCAACTCCTGAGAGAGAAGGGAGAATGCGAAAAGGGTCATAGCTACACAATCTTTTTACACAAAAGCTAAAAGGGGTCTACCTTTTTGGATCTTTCTTCCTTTTCAGAAGTCTCTTTCCGCTTATCCTTGTCAGGTACCTAGAAACATTTTCCCGAGATAAAGCGAAATTCCATAAGAATCGATGCAATTGGCATCAAATAAACCAGATTCATCCAGACAAGATAATCGAAATGCACCAATTTAACAAAGATTTCGTCATTCTCCTTTTTGTTGGAAAGCTGTTGCATTGATTCAAACCCTGTAGCATCCACCTTCCTTTCCTTAGTCTTGAGTTCTTGCAGTGCTTTCCTCTTCTCTTCCAGCACCTTTTCATACTCATCCAAGGTCATCTCCTACACCGACAAAATGTCATTCTCCAATTCTAATCAGAGGATACAATCGTGGCCAGGTTTTTCAGTTGTTCAATAATTAATTTTGATAAACATATTCTTAAACAGACCAAAACCTCTTATTTGACTCTGTTTTCAAGCATTAATGTACATTCACCTTGTCTTCAGGTTCTTTTTCTTCGGACTCTTTCACAACATTGTCCTCCTTGACATCTGTCACATCTTTCTCCATGATAGCCTTCTCATCACCCACATTCTTCTCAGTTTCATCGACTACCTCCTCAGCCACCCTAAATGATTCGAAACCATTAAAACTTCTTTCAAAAATATCATTAACACCATAAAGAGTCAATGAATAGGGATGAACTACACAATGCATATTCACAGGAGAAATGAAGAAACAAATGACAGGGAATGATCTTAGATCTTACTCAGCAATTTCATCAGTTTGTGTCCCCCAGTTCCCACGACCAGCTCCATCACGTTTGATCTCATTTCTGAGAAAGAATAAGAAAAATTCCAATTGTAATGTAGCATACTAGCAAACCAAGAAGAAAATGCCGGAGTAGAGAAATGTGATAAGGCCTAATCCATATGGTAACAGGGTCTTAGGTCATATATTATCTATAAATAGTGTTGAATAGTTATTAGTAGAATAAGGAAAATTTAGGATTATTTGGGAGTGTTGAGCCGCTATTAACGAGCTCAGATGAATCAGGCTCTTCTTATTGCTTGTATGTTCTTTATATTGTAATCAATCATTTCTTCTTTTTTATCTTGTTTTTGTTCTTTGTATTTGATTTTGATAGGAGAAAACATACCCACGTCCAGTCCCACTATGACGCTCAAATGGCCTGCGAGGACGCTCACCATCACCAGCTTCTCCATTCCTAAACCCCCCACGACGTCCACCTTGATAAGGCCCGCGAGGAGCAGCAAAAGCCCGCCTCTCAGATGACTTTTCAGTTTCTCCATCTTCAAGACGACGTTGAATAGGAGGAGCTCTGTTGTCTCTGAATGAGATTTCACGATAGGCCTGGTCACGATTGAACCCACCATCGCCACCTCCAGACCGGTCCTGGTTGAATCCACCACCACTGCGACCACCTCCACGGCCTCGATCATATCCCCGTCCACTTCCACGACCGCCTCCATAGCCACTCTCATTCTTCACCTCCCTTACTATTCAACAAGATACAAACTTGCAGATAAGTACTCTGCTTTAATAAGGAATTGGACAAAATCAACCAAAGCTCAAATGTCACAAGCAGATAAGTATCATACACTATATGATAAAGAGTAATGCTACACTTACTTTCATAGCATTCTCTATTAATTTATCTTCTGAAATGTCTAATTTTAATTAGTGCAATAAATATTATAAACAAATATTTTTATTACAACATTAAAAACACTTTAATTGGACCAATCAAAACTCGACGTATCAAAAGATAAATTATGAAAACATATTAAAAAGGTAAACCTGACATTACTCTATAACAAGGAATTGAACAAATTCAACCAAAGCTCAAATGTCACAAGCAGATAAGTACTCTACCTTATATGATAAGGAATTGAATAAAAATCAACCAAAACTCAAATATCACAAACAAACACAAATCACCAACAGTAACCAAAATAATCATTCAAAAGAAAGCGTTCATAAAACATAAGTATAAACCAGGGACTTTCTTTACAAGCCATGGCACATGTCCATTTTTAACAGAGAAATGGTGTTCTACTTCAGACACTTGCAGATGCTACTGCACTTCTACCAAGTACTTTTACTATTTTCTGGTCAATGAGAAAGCGACACACCACATGCCTACATTATGGCATCACCCTGGACTAGATTGACTCTTTCTACGATGCAGTTGCAATAAAAAATTATTACACTAAGAAAGTATAAAAATTGTATTACATAAATTTCAAATTTTATCTGTCACTAATATATATACATAGTGGAGTCCAAGTTTAATGAATATCCACAATAAAGTACAATTTCAAAGTATAAATCATGCTCCTAGAGTCGCCTTCCAGATCCTGTCACTTAAAATCAGACGCAGAAACAAGGGTGTTAAATGATTGAGAAATAACAAAAAACATAGATACCCCGCATAAATTCAGGTCTGTCTTGACTTCAATAACTTAATTCAACCATACTGACCAATCAACCGATCTCTATTCTGAAATTGTATAAGAACATACACATCCAAATAGGCCCAAGTCACTGGTTACAAGCAATGTATGAACAAATCATTCGTGCGATACGATACATACAAATGGAAGAAAAAGAAAAGAAGAGAAAGAAGCTCACATGCTTGTGCTGGAGGAAGAGGTTTAGAAGGCATTTGAGCCGGCTTCGACTGGTGAGAGACAGGAGCAGGCGTTTTAGAATGAACCTGCGGGGGAAGCTTCTTCGGCTGAGAAGCCGAAGCCGCCGACGCCGCGACCTTCTGCTGGGAAGCGGCGATCAGCTGAGACGGGTCCTCCGCATCATCGTCAACCAACAAGCCAAATGGGTTTGCAGTCGACATTTCAGAACAAACCACCACCCACAAAAAGAAAAATCCCAACTGAAACCCCACTCCAAGAAAGGCAGCTACACCTCCATGAATCTCTGAACGTGAGTGAACAAGAAGAAACAGATCCTGAGGAGCGAATCAGGAAGAAGAGAGAGAAACCCTAGCCGCCGGAGAGAGATGAGAGAGTGGAAGGGAAATCAAAACGTCAACTTGAAACGCAGAATATATTGGTCCGCCGCCACCAATGATGGTTGTGTCTTGTTTGTGTGGTAGCCAATAATTTTACAATATTCAATTATGAACCTCTCTTTTAAAAAACATTACTTTAACTAAAATGAAATTTGGCGGGGGATTTAGCCACTAATTATTTGTATAAAAAGGAACCACCTTGACTCAGACGAACTTTGGAGAGTCGTGTTCTTTCAGTTGTCGGGAGATCCCTAAGCCTAAATTTTTTCTTTCCGTTGGATCAAATCCTGGGAAATTTTTTCACTCAAATTCATTCTCTGAATTTCGTAGATATCCACGCAATATCTGTCTCTTTTTTTCGCTTTTTTGGCGATTTTTCACGAAGATGGATTTAGAGGTGAAGCAAGGGGAAATTATTGACCAGTTCGTGAAGCAAGCATCGGCTCTCAAGGGTTCAGCTCTTGGGCCTTTGGTCGTTGAGGCCACCTCTCATCTTGCTCTCTTCGCTTTTTCTGTGATTCTTGCCGTTCCAAATGTCATCGAGGTTATTCCAAATACTAGAATCGTTAATCGTATCGGTTTATGGCTATTGTTGTGTGCTGCATTCATATCCGCTTTTTATGAATTATGTTGGCTCAAATTATTAAGTGAAAGTAAGACGAGACTTGAATTTTTAATCTTAAGGCGGGAGTATTTCTTCATCATATAGATTAATCTGATTTTTTGAACGGTGGATCATTCCAAGTTGGATGATCTGTAGACTGCTTTTGGCGTGAACTTGTGCAGCTTGAAGGGACTGGAAATGCGACATACCTTCATTTGCTTCGAATGTTTGCTCATGGCACATGGAGTGACTATAAGAGTAAGCGCCACAAATTTATTTGTTTGTTGGGCAGTTATGCTTAATGTGATTGTTTTTTGTTGCTCTCTTGTTTAATATGAGGAAAAAAACTTGCTTCATTTTAAGACCTTGTTAAATGTTCATGTCGTTCACCTATGTTTCTTTGTCATTGGAAGGTGTAGAATGGGAGTAGCAGATCCACTAAAGGGAAATACGTTTTTTTAATAAAGTTATGACTTGGTCAACTGTAAATGATACAGATTTCTTCACAGTAAGGAAATTTGAAATCAAGTAGATTTTTTTTTCACCGCGTGTGAAAGTAACAATGCAGTTTAAAACATTCATGTTGCTCCATTGCCACAATATTATGGATTATTAAGTGAACGCAGTTATAGGTTCTAATGTTCACTTGGAATGCCATTTCAAATGGCCCATCGTATGTTGTTCTTGTGTAAAGCTATGTACATGGACTCCGAAGACTTGGAAAGAATGTTTTGTCATATTTTAAATAGCCTGAGTCTTACCATATGTGATGTGTCAAAAGGATTATTTTCATCATGTGGTATTCCTTTTTACCTTCTTTTCTGCTATTGAAGTTGAAAGTTTTTATATAGGTGGTGATTAATAAAACTGAAGTTGGAAAACTCTGATTTGTAGGAAATTCTTCACGCCTTCCACATTTGGTTCCTGATCAGGTTCTCAAGCTTAAGCAGCTTACAGTCCTTACCATGGCAGAAACAAATAAGGTAGTGTGCTTTAGAGTCTGTCAGTGCCCCTCTCCGTAACCATTTCCACATCTTTCTTAAAAATCCTACTTGTTTATGATAAACGTGGGTGTTAGTGTTACTTGCACCTTCGTTTTTTTAACCTTGTCACTCCTTAACTTTAAAATTTTAGTAGAATTTGTGATCTTTTAAAACACATTTTACATGGAATACTTCCTTGTAGTTTTTGTCCTTTGGGGGAGTGTTTGATCTACAATACATTTCAGTTGAAAAATGATTTCAATAGCCATGTAAAAATAATTGGCTGTGTTGGTGGCTCCACAAAGAACTTCCTGAGAGCTAATTACTTAACTTTGATTCACATAAAACTGACGATTGTATAATTTAGCTTTTTATCACTTAAGAAAGGCAGTGTTGTTATTTCTTACACAGAATCTGTTGAGCATTGCAACTGTTTACAATTATTTGTTGACATGGACCATTTTAGCAACAGCATAGTTTGTGATGATGATATACAATCAACATTTCCATCAAAGTTTTGATGAAAAAATATAGTTTCAATTGTGGCCTTACCACTTAGAAGTATAAATTACTATTGGCTGCTTAATAGATTGCAAATCATTTGATCTGGCTGCTTATTTTTTTGCCTCCCACGTTTACATATTTCATTTCATTCATACAGTTCTTAATGTTGGCCTAATTAATCTTTTATGTTCTTGAAATGTGCTTAATTTTCCCATCAGTCTGATTATTGATTTCTTCACAGATACTACCTATGATGAACTAATGCAGCAATTGGATGTGAAAAATGTTCGTGAACTTGAAGATTCTCTCATTAATGAGTGCATGTATGCGGTATGTTTTGTAGCCATCTCATTTTATATTTAGGCCTCAATTCTGAATCTAGCACCAGGGAATAACTTTGATCTTTATTTCATCACGTTGATTGTCATTTTTCTCTTCATGGTTGTCCAAAAAATGTAAGTGAAAAAGCCATTTCAGCTATGATAGGCGATGTTTGTGACAACTATATTTCAATCTTCTGTTGTAGATGCTGTGCATTGACATGGTGGTGCAATTATCTAATATATACGATTGCATTTCTTCTAGCATTTCTATTTTCAGTTCCTTGGAAGTTTCCCCTGATTTATTCATTACAATTTCCTTCGTCATTATAGGGCATAGTAAGAGGAAAGCTGGATCAGTTGCGAAGATGTTTTGAGGTCTGAGTCCTTTCTTTGGAGAAAACTTTGTTCCAACTCGAAGAGGTTATTGAAGTTCTTGATATTCAATTGTAGGTCCAATTTGCTGCTGGGAGAGATTTGAGACCTGAACAACTTGGGAATATGGTACAAACATTATCAAACTGGTAAAATCTGTAATCAATTGTGAATTGTTATTTTGTTATTGACTGTCAGGCAGTCGGGTTCCCTTAACGCACGTTTGTAAATAAGGATAGACTTGTTTAAGAGATTACATATTTAGAACAATGCACTTCTATTTTTCAGTGTCTGAAATTCTGTCTGTTTGTGGGTGTCCGTTATGAAAATTTTATGTGTACATTTTTTCTGCGCCTATGTTTGAATACTTAGAAAGGTAGTTGCTTAATGATGGCTACACGAGTTAATTTTTTAGTGAATCTTTATTTCATCTTCATTGTTGGATGATGCTAAACTTATCTTGTTAGAATACTCTCTTAATTTACCTTCTGACATATCGAGTTCTGATTGGTATAATAAAATATTATAAATAATTATTTTAATTATAATATATTAAAAATATTTTAATTAGACTAATCAAAACTTAACAAGTTGAGAGGTAATGTAAGAAGATATGCTAAGAAAGAATACCTATCATTACTCTTTTAGATTTTGAAATTGCACTTTCTCTTTCTTGCATCAACTTGGTGTTTGCACTATGTTTTAACTGTTTCTTGCAATGAAACTCAGGTTGGTCACATCTGATAGCTTACTTGTCACAATACAAGAGAAAATAAAATGGGCTGATAATATGAGCGAGGCAGACAAGAAACATAAGAAGGATATGGAAGATAAAGTGGATGACATTAAGAAGTCCCTTTCTTTGAAGGTCAGTTCAATCAAGCTACCATAGACTGCTTTGCTGTGGTGTCAAGTTACTTATTTACAGTTTACCAAATGCTAAGCTGTTGCATATCAAGCAATTTTACTTGTGCACTGTAAGTTCTTATTTTTCATATTTATCTATTATCACAAAGTTTGAGTTAGTTTAGAGTTTCTCTGCCACTAGAAAATATATGTTAAATGTAAAATATATGAAACTGAAAACATGTAAAATGAGGATGAAGAAACGTCTTTGGTTAAGTAGGATTAATGTTAGGTTTATATTCTTAAAACACTTTCTTATTGTACACGCTGACATGTCGAGTTATGATTGATTTACTTACAATGAATTTCATACAATATAATAAAAATAATCATTTATTATATTTATTGTATCAATTATAATTTGACACATCAACGTATACGATAAGAATGCATGCTAAGAAGATAAACTTAGTATCATAGATTAAGTAGTGTCACACTATTGTGATTGAGGGAAAAAAAAGAAGAAAATATATGATACAACAATTCTGACAAATACTGGAGTATGCTGGTCGAAATGTGTTACTTACTTTGTGGCAGAAGTTGAACACTATAAGCATGGCGACATTGACTTCGGAGGGCCTGAGGAGATCTACTCTGAACTTGGTGGAGGGATGGACTATGAGGACGATCGTAGCCGACCAAAAAGGTATACATGGATTCATTCTATTGGTTAGATGTTCTTGGGTATATTTTTCTTTAATATCTCATTTTGCTGTAACATGAAATTCATTTTAATGCACAACAGTTCAACATTAGCTTAATTAATGCTCAGACGAGAATGCATGGGCGTTAATTATGCAGTTGTCACCTCCAATTCACTTGTAACAGGAGACGTCATCCAGTATCTTGATTATGTGCATCAATCCTGCTTTGGAACTGGAATAGATGGGGAATTCAAGTGCGTAGTTAAGCAGCTCTCAGAGTTTCTAATTTTGGAGAAAAATAGAAAATTCAAAACTTCCTTTGTCCGGAGGCTCCCCAGATTGTGCTCAACCTTTGATTTCTTGTTTTAACTGGACAGAAGATCATCGGAATTATCGCACAACTATACTTGGTTGTCTGTTTACAACTCGGCAACCGCCATGTGATGCTTCCCTTTTATGTAGAATCTTTGTAGGTTGGGCTGGCTTGTATATATAATGCTTCTTTGTCGAGATCTTCGATGATCGAATCGAATTATTTTTCATCTTATTTTCTTATTGTATTATGTAAATTGGTATTGAAGTCGATGCTTTAATCCCGATGAGACGAGTTTTATGCAGGTGATTCAAATGTTGGAGCTCGGCCATGTCTTCATTTGAGAAGCTTCAAGCTATCGATCAAGGTCCACTCCTTGCTTTTTAAAGCGTCTCACAAATATTTGATGCTAAATTAAATTGAAAAATATAATTTTTAATCTTTAACGGCGACAGAAACTCAAGAGGCAACCGGGGACGGTGGGGCCCCCCTTATGTACAATCTTTGACCGTTGACTCACGCCCGGCTTCCTTCTTCCTTGTAAGTCACGAGTGTACGTCCAAATCGTGGAGTTTGACTCGATGCCGGACCGGGCAACGGGCCAGCTGAACCATCGGGTTTTTTGGACCTTGGGGACCCACGTTTTGGACCAACCCGAGCCAGCTCCAAGTCATCTGCGCCGTTAAGATGAGGAAAATTCAGCTTCGCTTTCGATCCTCGAAGCTTGAACGCCGCTCGATCATAAGCCACCGCCGCGTCCTCCGCCGTCTCGTAAGTCCCCAGCCACACTCTCGCTCCGTTTTTCGCCGGATCTCTTATCTCCGCCGCGTACTTCCCCCACGGCCTCCTCCTCACTCCCATGTACCCCCGAACACTCCCAGGCTCACGAGACTCGCGCGCCGCCGTCTTCTTCCTCGCTCTCTCGGGCTCAGGAGGCATCGCAGTAACATGCCGGCAATCCATCGGAACCTCAACTCCGCCGCCAACAGAATCATTTTCCATCGCCATAGCCTCAGAAGCTCCCATCATGAATGGAGAAGCAGAAAAACTCAGGGATGAAGCCAGTGAGGATTGCGACTCAAGGCTTGAGCTCCGAGAACCCGACAACAACGGCGGATATTCGAGCGAGGAAGAAGAAGAAGAAGAAGAAGAAAAAGTGTCAGCTGTATCGTCGAGAAGGTATTTGGTAATGGATTCCAACAAACCAAAATCATCGTCGCCGCAGCTTTCTTCAAACATGCTGGCCTTCGGGAAGGTTGTCACTTATTCTTCTTCTTCCACTGTAAATCTCTCCATATATATAGCGGCCATAGTCGACGCAGGAGCATAGCTTTATGTACAAAATCCAAAAACGTAATCATATTTTAATGCTAAACATATTATCTATCGGTGCTTCTTTGAAGCTTCGTGGCTCTCGCCGCGTAGCGTCGTGTATTTGTTCACGTGTTTTTGATGCAATAATAAATATTTTATTATTTTGTATTTAATTGTTATAAAATGAAGTAGAAAGTAGAAAGTCCGAGACTTTTAATAAATTGCTATAGCTAAAATTTTACTAGTCAAAGTTGCTCATATGCCTTACACTTGTTCCTCACGCGACAACGTAAACTCGTGACATTTGAATTAATAAATATGTCACGAGATGAAGATCTATTCACTCGTTTTTAAACGTATTTGTCATTTGCAAGTGCGAATATTTGAAATAAAAGTGGGAGTATAAGATTGAAATATTTTGATGATAACCATATAGTTTAGGATTTTATTAATAATTATTTGAATTTTGATAAATAAATGATGCATTAGTTTTTAATTAAATGCGATGTAATTAGTGTATAATTAGAAGAAGTAGGTCACCCACCCGTGGAATAAAGAATGTTCTTTTATCTTGGAGTATATGGCTTGGTCTCTCTCCAACCCCAAACTCTTTGACTTGACTTTATTTTGTTTTCATTTTACAATTTAAGTTAAATGAATTGCGGTCGATATTCTCAAATTCCGTTCAATGGTCCATCGCTAGATGATGGCAGCCTTCCACCCTTATTTTTTTACACTTGTAATTTGTTTACTAATTTTAATCAAGGTAAAGTGTGATTTGAGCTCTTCGAGCGTAGGGTTCGGTTCGATCGGGACTCGTAATTTTAATTTTCTAATTAGATTCTTACCGTGTCAATAAATAGTTTTAGAAATTACTAAATTTGACGAAATAATAATTTCAAAGACATTTATGCTATGTTCAGTCTTGCTCCGATCGTATATTGAGCATGGCCATTTACATTCACACTAAGAATCACCTTACCTTTAAACTTATAATTTTATTCTCTTGTTATATACTTTTAGAATACATGATAATATGTCAAATAATGATTGATACGATGAATTAAACCTCAATTGTAATAATCATTGTTTGACACATGCGTCTACATTTACAAAAATATATAATAAAAAAATAAACATTGAATTATTCTAATTGTTTCTTATGAAAAGGCACGAATAGTTTGTTTGGATAGTAGTCTAATTTGACAATTTGATGACAAATCATGAGATATCTTTAACTATAATTAAAATACTAATAAAGTAATTATTTTTATTGCAATAACAAAAGCTTATTCACATTGTAAACGTGTTACAAATATATATATGTTATTTTATACAGTGAGTCAAATAAATCGTATAAATTAATATTTTGAAGCCAATGAGCTTCTTGGAAAACGTCAATCAATTGTGGATTCGATGTTACCATTAAACGTGTCGTAGCACAAAATAGACTTTAATGTCTCATATGCATACATACGAATTACTAACTCGTCAATTTATATATCTAAATATTAGACTCTGTTCATGAAGTGTTTTTTATTTTTGGAATTTGGCAATATAAATTTGGATTTTTTTTCCTTCTATTTGATTCATGCGCATAGACGATGAGCGATCTCGTTCTCATCAACCAACTTCGATGGTGTAGTTATTAGTATTAATCTCGGAAATCAAACATCACTACACGGGTTGTACATCTTTATGTTAGTGTTATATACGTGTCGTGTAAGAATAATGATCGAACGTGACATAAACATTAACACTGAATAAATACTTGTCCGTGTCACGACAGTACCTTAGAACGCAGCAAATATGAAAAACAGGAAGCACATAAAACTATATCATAAAGTCAAGGTGTGGGAATATTGAAAAAATCAATAAACTCTAGGGTTTAAATCAATTTTAATTATTGAAACACATTGACAAGGCAGAAATCTTCAACTACGAAATGAGAAACATTACCAGCGTTACTAATCAGGGAGCCCACCAAATCCTAAAGCTGGGGCCTGCTTCTGGCACCAGGAATATGTGCATGAAGAAGGAGAAGGATCAGTCTGTCCTGGCTGCATAAATACTGAAAAAAAAAGGAAAAATTAATAAATAAAATATGAAAAAAGCCAGATTATGTGTCAATATATAGAGAGAGAGCAAGAGAGAGAAAGAGAGCGTGTGATAATGGAACAAGATTATGAGTGCATTCTGCTACTTGCTCAAATCATCTGCTCCCTAAATAAGTAAACATGGCCTCTACTATAGTCTCATAAGAAGAAAAAACAAAAATGAACCAGCTTCTAAGCCATCAGTCTAATACAACCCCCATAAGGTTTCGTTATGCAAGGAGGGGTAGCAGCTGATTCAGGTTAGTTTGCTTTAGAATAACAAGGGAAAGTGGAGACTTCTGCAGTACAATTTTAGTAATTCAGAATTTTTAATTTTATATTCATATTAATTGCACATGTGGCTGAATTGCAGTTTACTCAATAGTGTCAGATTGAAAAAATAATAAAAAATGAAGGGACCATTTTGCTCATGAGAAACTTACCTCCAATCAATTGCTGGAGCTGCCAAGATCGAAGTCCATAGTGTAGTCATACTCAATAGTGGGAATCACAGAGGCAACAAATTTCAAGAACAAGAAAAGATACCTACAAGCTCAAATGAGAAGGGCAGAAGATAAACTTTAATTAGGGTGTTTCACAAAGTATATATATATATAGATATATATATATATATATATATATATAT